>UELU01145769.1:0-53697 GCA_900490025.1 Megastigmus dorsalis
TAAAATAAATAAATATAAATTAAATTAATTTCTATTGTGCGTTTAAAAAATGAATTTACATAATATTGGATTTAAAAATTTACAAAAGCTTTAGTAAAATCATTCTATATAACATGCCAAGCCAACATTACAATTTTTAAAATAGTTTTGGAGAACAATTTGCATACAAAAATTCTGTACAATAAGTGTGACAGAACTACCTATGATGTTTCTTCTAATATATGATTCTTTATTAATTGTTAATATTAATTTTTCTTAATTATTTAATTTACAAAATTCTATATTTATTTATTCGGTGTGACTATTCACACTATAGATGCACCGATCCACGTAATTATGTGACTAGCCTGCCATTTCCCATGCAATATATACGAGACACGTAAAGGGGTCCGTAAACGTAAAAGTGTCAGTACACTTAAAAGTGTCTGTTCACGTAAAAAAATAGTGGGTACAAGATAAAGTTCTCGTACACGTAAAAGTGTTCGAACACGTAATTTTGCAGGCACGTAAAACTGTCTGTATAAATCATTTTTCACGACTTTGGTATCATTTTAGATGCTAGACGCGATGTTCATAAGTATATGAGGGCAGTACCGTCAAAAAAAAAATTACAATCGATCCTTACTTAGGAAAAATTGCCACATTTTGGGAAAATGGCCATAACAACATAGCATTGTCTGGCCATTTTCTCAGAAAAAATGGCTCAATGTGGCCATTCTTCCTGAGTCGAGATCTACTGGGAAATTTTGTTTTATGGTACTGCCCTCATATAGAACATCTAAAATGATTCCAAGGTCATGAAAAATGATTTGTGTTGAAAAACCGCTTTTAAAAAATTTCGTCTCAAAAATTGATTTTTTTGAGAAAATGTCTGAAAACCTCACATGTCCCATAATTTTTCGCCCTCGAAATCATTTTATTCGTAAAGAGCATTTTCGAGGACCCCCGATAAGACTTTTAGGATAAATTCTTCCAAACGTAGCAGCCTTTGAAGGGTTAATGCATTATTAAGAAATACAGCTATCGCAATCAATTTTCGGCGCAACGGTGTACGGTGCATAATAAAGGAAGCGGCACAGGCTAACAACATTTATATAGAAAAAAACTTATTAATAACATTCATTATTTCTATAGTAACACACAATATATGTATAAACATATATATATATATATATATACATGTTTTTGCGTGTTATTATAGAAATAATGACTCTGATTAAATAATTAGTTTTTTTCTATATAAAAATAAACGACAACCCCTCAATTTTCAACCCCAATGTTGTTCGCCTGCGGCGCTTTCTTTTTTATACACTGTGCACCGTGCACAAATAATTGATTGCGATATCTGTATTTCTTAATAATGCATTAATGCACTAAATAAATGATGTTAAATTGAATCATTTTACTTTTATTAGCTGTTCTATGCTATTCTAATTTTATTATTAATATTTCTGTAAGGTATACTTAGCATTTTTAGTTAAAATAGAGATGGGCCGACAGTTTTAATGTCTGCAAAATTACGGACCCGTACGTACACTAATAAATTTGCAAACTTCAAGTTACGCGAAGGAAAGCTTTTACGATCACGTAAATATTGCATAGGAAATGGCAGGTTAATAACGTATAGATACGTGAATCTGTAGTGCGAATAGTCACACCGATTTATTTATATATTTATTTATCACACAGGTCTTAGACCCATTTTATATTACAATTATATTGATAAAAAAATAAAATTATATCACTATTTATTTTATATAATTAATTATTTATGTTATGTTGCAGGAGACATTTTCAGATAGAACTTGAATCTAGAAAACTTGTTCGTCTTGTTTTCAATGGTCACGTTCTACAGCCAGATAATGTTACCTTAGAACAATGTGGATTTTTCAACAACTGTGTTGTTCACTGTTTAATTCATCAGCCTCGCCCAGCTCCAGTGGCTTCAAACTCACTGGACAGTTCTTCACGTTTGTACTTTAATCCTCCACCCTTTCAAAATATCCCGACTGGTGCAGGCCTTGGCTCAGGGCAAGCCGAATGGGACCTCAGCAGGCTGTTGGTCAGTGTTGTAACTCTTATTTTAGGGCTTGCTTGGTACTTCAGATATCATTATGCCCAGTTATTCACGGTGACCACAACAGTAGGATTATTTGGGCTTACAGCAATATTTACAGTTTCATTGTTTGGTCATTTGTTTCCTGATCCAGATAGCATCAGAAACATTGAATAAAAGATAAATTGTTTGCCCACGAGTGCAAGTTTTAATTTCACGTCAATATAAGTAAGGAATTGAAAATTTATTATGAAAATAAAACAAATAGGTTGACTGTTCTATGTACACATTGGTACTAAAAAGACAAATTATATCTATGGTTTGATTTTGAAATAAAAATATACACGTGAAATTAATATTGGTTGATCTGGAAAAATTATTCACCTATAAAGATCAATAATTCAAACTAAAGTTGATAATAAATGCGTGAATCATCTTAGTGAATACAAAAATATAAAAAAAAAATAATAATAATAATAAATGAGAAAGAAAGAACATTTGAAGTTATATGTACATTCTTGTATTTGAAAGAAAGAAGCATTTATTGAAGATTTTTTAACTGAAAGAAATGCCATGATAGTGTTTACAATCATTACTGTTATATATTGTAACATAAAATTGTTTTTCTCATTTTCTTTTTGTTAAACTGTGGCGTTAATGGTTACATTTAAGTAGTTATTTTGCTCATTACAAATGAAAAATTCATTAATTTACTATTTAAAAAGATATTTATTTTACTTGATAAATAAATGATGTTTTGATTTTACACTGTATAATTTTTTTATTAAAAGAAATGTGATTACTTATATAAATATAAAAATAATAAAAATCTTACACAGTACATTCTGAGTTTTCTTTTTAAAATTAAAAATTATCTAAATAAGTCTATATAAGTATACATATGGTAAATGTTTACTGAAGTTGCAACTGAATAATCTTAAAAATATAAGGATAATAAATTTATAGCAAATTGAATAAACTTAGAAATGATATAACACTATACTTATTAGTATGTGTATCCATATACTGATTACGAAGGTGCTTTTTATATATGAGCAGGAGTTTTCCGGAACGGTGACGAAACAATAAGCAACAATTAACAAGGGCAGTATAGGTATACTATAGCATATATAGCTGTTTCATGCTTCTCTACTATATTGTAGAATATATGTATATAGGTATATATATATGTATAGATATATATTCAATCATTTTGCTTTCCGCTATATATATACCACTATACCTATACCACATGTCAGTTCAGACTTCAGTTGCATGAGTGTTGTGACTGAAAGGAGTGAAGTGAAGTGAAAGCACCCGGCGAAAGAGAAACAAGGGTGTAGAAAACAGAACGTTTATGTAAAACATATTTGAATAAAAATATTATTTAAACATATTAATTTATTATTCACGTTTGTAATAAAGCTATTTTTAAAATTAATTAAAAATAGTTTTTTAGTTTACAATGGTACACTTTTACTTAACCTAAAATTTTTGAATAGCTTTTTGATTTTTATAAGCAAAATTGTACATTCATAATGTCAAATCAAGAAGCAAATGTAGATTGTGAGAGAATGAGTAATATTTTAGAAAATAAAAATGTGGACTTGGATGCTTACAGGAAATTAGTCAAGAGTTATATTGATTTGGTAAATAATATTGAGACATTTTCTTTTTCATTGTGAAATGGATGAAATACTAATTATTTATGATTACAGCATTTGTATAGTGCAGCATTATTTTGGGCAGACAAAGTTCTTTCATTAAGCAATGAAAACTTGAAAGATGTGTGTGTTTTAGCACAATGTATGTATTTAATGAAACAATATCATCGAGCAGCTCATTTAATAAGAAGTCGTGGGCTTGAAAAGGTTCTTTGCATAAAATTGAAAGGGCAAGAGAAAAACAATATAAACTGACAATTTTATTATTTGTGTTCCATCTGGCATTTAAAGATTAAAAATAGTTTAAAAAGTAAAAATATGAATTTGCATATAAAACATTATGTTTTTTTTAAGATATAGTTTTTCACTTGTAATTTTAACTTAAATTATTTTTGGACTGAATTTTAACTAATCTTATACTTTAATTTGTTAGAAAAATGTTATGTGTCACTATTTAGTAGTCCGGTGTTTGCTTGAGGCAAAAGAGCTTACAGACGCAATTCAAGTTATTAATGAATTTGAAGCATTAACAAATATCAATCAATCAGAATCTAGTTTTGATGAATCTATTGTAATGGATGACGCTCCAAAAAATGTTGGTATTTATTCTTAAAGAAATAATTTTGATACAGAAATTTTTATTATGTTTAATGTATATTAAAGAATGTATATGATTAATATTTAAATACCTTTAATTTTAGGTACAAAGCGCTATCTTATACATTAAAGGAAGAGTTTATGAATCTATGGATAATAGAGCAGTAGCAACAGAATGTTATAAACAATCGTTACATTGTGATGTTTATTCATATCAAGCTTTTGAAGCTCTTATTCAAAATCAAATGCTTTCTGCTGCTGAAGGTAATTTTAATTATATTAATATTTTCAAGTTTAATAATAACAAGATTATGTATAAGTATAAATTTCAGAACGAGAATTATTGAATTCCTTGCCATTCTCTGAACAATGTAAAGAAGCTGATGCAGAATTATTGAAATTGCTGTATGAAAGTAAACTGAAAAAATATCAAGCACCAGCAGAATACAATTTACTTGTATCTTGTGGAGCACTTGTGAGAGATCGTTTAAGACATAATTTAGACATGCAAGTAGCGGAAGCAGAAAGATTATATTATAATTGTGATTATCATCAGTGTTTTTCACTGACAGAAAGGTTGATTATTCAAAAAATTAATATTGTTATTTGGGACAAATAAGTATCCTGTAATTAATTATACTATTTTTTTTGCAGTATATTAAAAAATGATCCTTATCACAGTGGCTGTTTACCAGTGCATATAGCTTGTTTAGTCGAGTTAAGAAAAACAAATGGTATTTTATTTTCCTCTATAAAAATAAATATTTTTGAGATTAATGTTAAGCATTCAACAATATTTGCATTAATTTCTATGTTTTAGCCCTATTTTATTTGGCACATAAATTAGTAGATCTGTATCCAGATCTAGCATTATCATGGTTTGCTGTTGGCTGTTATTATTATAGTATAGGTAGGCTATTTTAATTTTAAAAAATTGTGACGATCATTAATTAAAATTTGTTTTTTAATCTAGGTAAGAGTGATCCAGCCAGAAGGTATTTAGCAAAAGCTACATCTTTGGATCGTTTGTTTGGGCCTGCTTGGCTTGCTTATGGTCACTCATTTGCTGTTGAAAATGAGCATGATCAAGCAATGGCTGCTTATTTTAAAGCTTCACAATTGATGAAGGGTTGTCATTTGCCTTTACTTTATATTGGACTTGAATGTGGTCTAACAAACAATTTAAAATTAGCAGATAAATTCTTTCAACAAGCTCAAAGTATTGCACCAGATGATCCATTTGTTATTCATGAAACTGCTGTTATATCTTTCTCAAATTTAGAGTAAGTCATTAAATTTAAAGTATGATTAGATCGATAATAAATGCAATTTTTCTGTAAGCAATTATTAAGAATTTTTAAATAGTTTTAAGACAGCAGAAAAACAATTCAAAGAAGCAATGAAAAAAATTCAAAGTGGATTGAAGGATGTGATTCTTCCAAATAAATGGGAATCTTTATTAAATAATTTAGGTCATACATGTAGAAAAATGAAAAAATATGAAGAAGCATTAGATTATCACCAGCAAGTAGGAAAATATATTTTAAACAACATTTTTAGATAATTTTAATAAGGTACTATATTTTGCTATATGATTTTTATTAGGCATTGGTCTTAAATCCATTGAATCCAGCAACCTATTCAGCAATTGGTTTTATCCATGCATTAATAGGTAATACTCAAGAAGCAGTAGATGCATGTCATAGAGCATTAGGTCTTCGACGGGATGATACTTTTACAACAACCTTATTAGGATTCGTCATGGAACAAATTATTAATGACTGTCCTCCATTTCCAGGTAAAAAATTCTTCATTCTTTGTTTGTTTTTCAAAAACTTTCAAAATCTTTCAAAAACTTTTACAAAATAATGATATGTAGTGCTTAAGAACCATTACTTATTGTAGTTTCTTTACTTGTTTTATAGATGCTCCATTAGAAATACCAAAATATCAATTTCCTGAGGGCCAAAGTAAAACAGATCAAACAACTGAAAATATAACAGCTACAGAAGGTGAAGATCAACAAATTGACAAGTTGCGGGTAAACTTGTTTTCAGGTTGGGGTGAAAATTCTACAAAAAATGAAGAATTTTCAGCAAATGAACTAAGTTCTGAAGTAGAAATGCTTGACTCCTCAAATATGAAACAAGAATAAATAAAGATTTAAATTTTTTATCTTGTTTAAAATTGTTTCTTTCATTTGTGCTCTTTAACATAGAAATTATGAAATTATTAAGTTTAATTTTAAATTTAATAAATTGAAAAAAATTTAGATTTACTCCTTTGGTAAGTGTTATTTACGTATTTTTTCTTACAAACAAACGCTGCTACATTTCTATATTTTCATTTAATTAAATTGCATAAATATAAATAAGATATTTACTAAGAGAAAAAAAATAAAACATTATTTTCAAAAATAAATGTCTAAAAATAGCATAGGGAAATTTTTTCATAATTTACGCGATAAATCTTATTCTTTCGAAGAAGAAAGAATAATTTTCACATTTTTTTTATATTGGAATTAAGTATGCCTATAAATGATAATGTCAACGTATTTTAAATCATCAATAGCAATATTAAAAGATCTGATACCTAAACATTTAAATTTCATCCTTTATCTGCAGTAGTCTGCTTACAAGTACATAATATATATAGTTATATTATAAGAGAAACGAAGAGAATTAGAGAAAGTTTGTGTACAGTTACTGACCCTTGGTAAGCGAAAATTCCATCGGGGGTCCTTTTCCCGGAATCACGATTCTCCGATTTTTCTCCTCTTGCTACTCCCACTCTGTCAATAAAATACGTAATATTTCGCGCGCGTCGACGGCACGCGGAGCCTTGCGCGCCCGGCTTTTTGACTGACGCGGCTTATGTCTCTCTGTCTCTCTTTCTCTCTCTCTCTCTCTCTCTCTCGAGCGCTTACTGGTCTTATCGCAGAAAAGGGAGGGAGCGTCGAAATCTTTGGCAGTTCGTCGACGTCGCTGCTTCGCCGATACTTAATCGGCACTAGACCGTCTGCGGTCTCGCATCTCGTGCTTTCAAGTTCGGACGAAAAACCAACAATAGAACTGTAGTTTTTCTTTTTATTTTTCCATCCTCTCGTTGACCGAGGGGGAGAGAGAGAGAGAAAGAGCGTGTGACGGGACGCCTATACAGCACAGGGATAAGGACAATTCAATCAGTCCTCGATGAGTCGTCAAGGGATAAGGACACAGGGCTCAACTGGATGCAACTAGTCAACTACACACAAGCCTTTCTCACAGAAGACGAGCGCAAGGAACATTTTTACCCTGGCGTGAAGTGACTACTTTACGACATTCTTTGTGTATTTATCGTCGCGCGTCTGAAATTTTTCATTGACATTGTAATTTAAAGTTTTTCTTATGGCCCGTCGAGGATCGGTTTTATACATTGTCACAATTAATACACGCAGTTATTTTTCTTTAATTCGTCGGGCGCACGATTTCATTTTTTGATTTGTCGGGATAGCATCCGGCATTCGTCTTTTTTTTGGTTTCCGATATTGCCGTCTGGATACGGACACACGGCACGTGCTCTCATCGAGGGTGAAGAAAAGAAGGAAAAACTACCAGATTTTTCTTTATCAAGGATCGCAATACGAACGAGAAAAGCATTGAGATGACGCTCTTGCAACAGGTGAGTTTGATGTTTATTTTCTTATTTTTTAATATCGCTTTTTCAATACTTTTGAGTTGGTTGATTTTCTTTTCTATGGGACGGGATGACGTTTTTCACTTTTTTTGCATTTTGTTTTGGTTTCCGGCATTTTGAAATTTTTTTGTCCTTTGCGCAAAAATTTAATGAAATCTACTATCACAGATGAAGAATCTAGTGGTCACGTTTTTTTCGTGCTAAAACGTTGTATGATATTTTTTGTAAAAATTTCATTGGTGCAGTGAAAAAACGAGAAGTATTTTTTAAATGAATAAAGGCAGCAATAGATATATATATTTAAACAATAAAATTTGAAGAAATTGTTATTTTGCAATATAGAAAAATTACTGTTTTTATTAAAAGATATTTAAACAAAGCATCATTGAATATTAAGTGAATGTTTTTAAAATTATAAAATAGGTATATTACCAAATTATGTAAAAAAAAAAACTTTACTTCATGTTTTTATCTTTGCGTTAAGATCCATCAGATCTACAATTATTTATTATGAAAGTGGTATTACATCAAGTATAGGATACATAATATTGTTACAACAAAGTTGATAAAAAGAATTAAAATACACTACCAATGAACAATAAGAAAAAGAAAATTTCGATGACCATCTAATTTTCGACAGCGCTTTGGTTTCTCAGCTTGAAAAGCAAAGTCGTAATTGCGAACGCGGAAGACACGCGTATGTCCCCACATCATATTTAGCTCAGTCCCGTGACATAGACACAGACCCACATTTTTCTCATCCAAATTCCAAACTACCCCCTCCCGTACAAGTTTTCGCGCTCGCGTTTTCAGTCTCTCGCAAGGGGACACTCGTGTAAAGGCGAGTATATAGGTACCCCCCGAAACATTCCAGGAATGTCGCTGAGCGTTGTTTGTAAATAATCGGGACGCTATTCGGAGGATATCAGCGCGGGGGCATATTCGAGAGCCTGTGCCACGGTATATATCAGACGTATATAATAGTGTTTTTGACTGGAAAGGTGTATATACGCGTGCTGTGTGTGTTGCAGCCCCGTGTCATTTCCGAGAATTTTCAGATTTTCTTTTACGTTCCCAAAAGGACCTAGGAGTAGTAGTACATAATAAGGTAATGTGTCGTACACTGTATAGATATTGTTCGATCTCGTAGCTGTCCAGTCTGGTTTGTACTTGGCTTTCTAAGAAGTGCAAATTCAATCGATCGACAATGTGTAGCGCGCGCGTGTTTCGATAATCTCTCTTTCTCTTGGTGACTGCGGGACGCGCAAAGTGTAATAATTATCGCGATCGGGCGTATATACGAATGCTGACACTAATTTTTCTCGCCTCATAAGCAGAATAACGTTATTATCGTTTTTTTTCTTCATTCTTTCTTGTCTTCTCCTTATACCTACCTTGTTTTCCTGTCTCGTGATTTTTTTTACTGGCCAGCGTTATAATTTTGTGGACTTGACGTTGTATACACCAAAGTCATTGCGGAGCGTGAAAGAAAGTTGCCTAGTTTGACGACGCAAAGTGAATTGCTAATACGAGTTTCGCGCAGTTCGCACTTTCTGTGCAAAAATATAATACGTCGAATATTTATTATGACTACGTTGAATTATGTCATTTTCTGCTTTGATTAGCAAATTAGCGAAATTATTTTCTGTTTTGAATTATATTTGTGGAATTTATTTAATATAAAAGAAAATTATTCAAATTATGTTGTGGATAAACGATAAATAAACAAATATTACCGCAATGAGAAACAGTTATGCTTAAAGTTGCGTAAAAAACAATACACGCTTTTACGTAACGTTGCAAAATTCATTTTCCATCTGAACAAAAAAATAAAACTATTTATTAATATTAAATAAGATTTTAAACTAATTTTAAAAAATGCATACCATAATACATAGATAAATATTAACTTTGTGGATATTTTATAAAAGGTGCTTTAATTTTATTTTATGTCAAAAATAGGCTAATCTAATATTTATACTTCATTAATTTAAGTAAGGCTGACAATACAAATATTTTTCTGACACTTGGAATACACATAGACCAGAGGATCGGACAAGTAATCTATGCGAAGAATAACATTTGAGAACATATGTATTAATTCCAACCTCTATTTCTTCTTAATATAATCTATGAGTTTTGATTCAAATTTGTATACTCGTTTCTAACCCTATCAATGAATTATCACAGAGAAGGAAGAAAGGTAAATTAAAGATTCTGTTGTCTTTTAAACCGATACAGCTGGCTTATCAATACGACTCAAATAAGATGACATCGATAATCGGCGAGACGCCAGTGGACATGAGTAGTATCCACTCGAATCTGCAGCAACAGCAGTTTAGACAACAGCAGCAACCACAGCGACAAGAACGCGAGGATTCGTTCTCGGTGATGTCGGCGGAGCGCGACCACGCGGCACAACAACGCGAGAACAAGTTGCAACTACAGTCACACGAGCGCGAGCAGCATCTCCATCAGCTGCAGTCCATCAACAATCTGCTGCTGGATCTACCCTCGTCGCCGTCGCCCAACTCTTTCAGCAATTCCAAGTTCCCGCACGACGTCTCCTCGCCGACCAACAAAAGCAGCATGGATGGTGATTACTTTTGTCTTAATTTTACTATTTGATTTGGTTTTATTTTAATCGCTATAATTTAATATTAAACTGTATTTAACATTGCTTCTGAAATATTAATACGACTTTATTTTATCGATTGTGGAAAGATGCGAAAGTTCGTACGAAAAATTCGAAGAGTGACATTATTAATTGATCTTAGACAAATATTCATATTTCTATATTGTAACCATTTGTCTGTGCAATTGAAGTAATATGATTTTTTTCATCAAGTTAATTAACTTTAGTTGGTAACTATTGGTAAATTTTCATCCCATTATTCCGGAATAATATGTAGCACGCGAACGCTCTGGTACGTTTCTCGGATTATTACCTAGCTTTATTTACTTACCTGTTCCGAAAATGATTCAATTGCGTGTATTTATGTTAACATCTACGAATATTGACCTACATATATTTTAACAAACAATTAGTTACAATAAATAGGCTAATCCAATTGTGTTGCTAAGATTTAATACCTGTCCACCACCTGATATAATTTCATGCGTTATTTATTTAAATTAATAACATCCGAAGAAATATTGACAATTTATAAACAAATGATTGTATGAACCTGTTTAAATATTTTATTTTAAAACTCTTAGAATAATATTCAAATTTTCATTTATTATAATGCAAGTAAGCTGACGTATTTTTAGATATTTCAGCACTATTTTTAAAATAAATATAAGAAAATTCAAAAGGATTCGACTTTAAAATAAAATTTTAAGTTATGTACTGAAATAATTTTTACGAATGCACGTTGTTTATTTGTTTATTTATTTATTTATTTATTTATTTATATATATATATAATAAGCGTAGTAATAAATACAAATTCTAATTACTTTCGCGTTTAACCTAGGTAACTAATTACTTCTTGACTTGTTTGTGTTGTTAAACATTTAGATTTTCTTAGAATCTTTTTAACCTGCATGTGCATGGAGGCAGATTGCAGGAAATTCCGGGAGCATGATTACAGTAATTTAACACTTTCGGAGCGGCACGAGTTACAGATGACTCATAAAGTCTTTAATTTTATACTTATAGAATTAGTTTCTAATATAATTTTTTTATTTTATATTTTGGTACCTTACAATTCTCAATAATAAATTCTTCAGTAATACATGAATGCATTTACTGTTATTATTTAAATTTACGATTTATGTATTTTATGATCCTTTTGACGCGAAATAAATCCTTCTTAAAATAGTTACCAAAATGAAAATCGTTTTACAACGAAAAGAAATCCTTTTGAAGATAAATGACTTCCTATTAGTAAGAAAACCTTTTTCTTTCCTTTTGTAGCAAAATAATTTACTTTCTTACAACTGAAATTATATTGGTTACAAAAACAATTTCTATTGCCCTTCTGTTTGCAGTAAAAGAATCGTTTTCTCGGAGTATTTACGACTATAAAAAGTTTGATAAAGTTTATTTCAGACCAATTTTAAAAATTCCGAATAAGTTCAAAATAAAGCGAACAATATTATCGGCTTATTCGGAACTAACAATCTCGTTAATATACGCATCCAGTTATGACGGGAATACTGATAAGCCAAATAAGGGTTGATAAATATACTGTTATTACTTCTTTTTTTTTTCTTCTTGATTTTCTTACACCTATGTATTCCCTTTTCGTGTTTATTTATAGCGATAATAATATTTACGTTTATGTGTAACTTTAGAATTATGTCTCAGGTGACTGCATATTTAATCACAGCCATGTGATAGAGGAAATTCTTAATGTTTACACTTTTGATTAGATCTTAGCACTTCTTGGTAAAAATTTAATCGATTTGTAAGGCTCATGAGTCGAATCTGTTGTTATTTGGAGAATTTATTGTACATTGAAGCAGTTTTAAAATGTATTATATTTAAATTAAACTTTCGAAAGATATTAAGATTCGCTTATTAAACTATAATAATGTTTAAAAAGAAAATGAGTTTTCATATATTTTCACGCATTAAATTGTTTAATTATCAAAATATTTTGAAATTTATTTCGGCTAAATAATGCAACAATACAAAAACAAAATTTTAATTGACTACCTAGACAATACTCGGACAAACCTAGACATGTCGATTTCTGATCTTTTTGGACTTGGATTACCACGTGGATCACTGATGGGCGGCAGTCTGAAGGAGCAGGGAGGACAAACTAACATCGATACACCTGCATATCGCAACTACGTTCAAGTAAGATACAACTAGTAATTTCTATTTAACAATATTTCAAGTACTTAAAAAAAATGTAACTTGAACTCAAGCCAATATTTTAGACTTGTTCTTGAAAGTGTACTCAGCAATTACGTTGCACTCAGACTATAAAATGGGTTGTGGTTTGTTTCGTGTATTTTTTTTTTGTTTATTTTTTTTTGCGAGTATTTCGTGATGTACACATTCGGGTAGTCGTTTAAGATGCAAGTGCGCTTCTTTTCTTGGCAACTTGTAAAAATATGGCGAATGCGCGAGGACGAGCCGATATAAAAGTGTCAAACGCGAAACTTACGATCTTTTCTTCTCTTCTGTGTAATACTGTTGTACTCATTGTCGTCATCTTGCGTCTCCTCGGTAAAGCAGCTTTACAATAACCGGAGAGATGCGCATACCCTTTGGAGGGCCTCCAAAATAGGCTCCTTTTCTTTAACATTCATTTCTTTTTTATCATTATTTTTGAAGAAATGATGTAAAAATTGAAAGGCACCAAACGCAGTAATGTTTACAAATAAAATTTGAGTTTTCGTGAGCTTTTTACATTGAATAGAAAAGAAATATATTCATCTATTTGCAACTTAGTATAATGTGATTTATCACTGCTATGTAGTCATTTAAAATAGTATTGCATGTTTCCCCAATACATATTCTACAAATACAAAGCAAAACGATTTAAAATTGTAGTTGCATGAAAATATTGATGTTATTCTTGAATGTAGAAGAAACTTATAGGAACCATTGTATGCCTTTTCTATTTAATGATAAACTGTTATTGGAGATCAGTTGATATAACAACTGCTCTAGACGTTTGCGTTGCCGTCGATAAAAAAAGCATCTTTATAATAGTAGAATGGTCCATAAGTTTTACAAATTGAACCAATTGTTATTAGTCTATCCTTTTACATAATTTAAAGTAACGAAAAACATTTCAAATAGTTAGAATAACCAAATATTTTTCTCAAGTCATTCAATTTGCACACTTTATATAATGCTAAAATTAATCCCCAATTCTAACAGACTCGATTAAAATATTATCAAGGTAAATTAACAGGTTCAGTGCTGTCAACCATATATATGTCACGATTTGCTATCCCCTCGTGCGACGTGACACATATAAGGCTCACAGTGATTGTATTAAATTAATATGGAATATGAAATAATAGTTCAGTTGAAGAGTATGTACAGGTATAGATTTTGACTTGTATGTCATTAACAATTTATATATACATTAAGACTCGAATTGAACCACTATGAAATAGTTTATGCCATATAATAGACAGATATTTCAAAATATCCTGTTTTTGTATGTAGCGAATATATGGCATTATTATTCGCGGGATAATATAATCCTTATACTAAATAGGGAAACACTTTAAGTAAAGTTGAGAATAATAAAAGTAAAAAAATAAAACAAAACTATTCAAGCGAGAATTGAATCAAAACGTATTACACGTTGTGAAGAGTCAAATGATTTGGCAGTTAGAATTGCAAAAGCTTGCATATTATCACTGAACCTGTTAATGATATGAAACTGAAAGTTTATATATATATATATATTTATGTACGTACATATGCATATATTTTATATGTTTATATATGTTTATATATATCATATTTCTTATATATTTTAATTGATACATAAAATTTACTATAAAATGACTAAGCAGTGAGCATATTTGTTGAAACTATCGTTCCTTTATTTCTTAAAAACTGGAGATAAGACTAGATCGATCGTCATGGAACGCAATATTTGGCAAAATAAAAACTTTATTATTCTGCGACGTTTCGATGGTGTAAAACGTTTACCCTCCTCGTTAGACTTAAACGACTTATCAACTATTACAACATTTGTAACTATTGAATCAAACGATGTAATAGTTGGTAAGTCGTTTAAGCATGTCGAGGAGGATACACCTTTTGAACCCGAAACGTCGCAGAATAATAAAGTTTTTATTTTTCCAAATATTGCGTTCCATGATGATCGATCTAGCCTTACCTCCCAGTAAGCATATTTCGCTAATGAAATTGTATAATCGATAATTACTGGCAGTAAGTACCGTAAATTCTACTTTCGCGTTAAATGTTCGTAACAAATGCAGACAAAGGATCGCAAGTTCTACTTATCCACGATTCGCGAATTTAGTTCACATACAGTTCACATACTGTACATGCTGGGTGAGAGGCCAGCAAATAAATCTTATCCGCGAAAAGTGCGGACTCGCGCGCGCGGCCTATGTATAAGGACAACGCGGAGATGGAAAATTGCCTTGATTGATTGGCCGCTCGTAAAAATGTCTCGCGTCGGCAGTGTATGGGCTCGTCCTGCTTGTCTCGCGACTTTTGTACTTTTGGCGCGCTTCACTTTGCGAAATATCCGGAGCAATAAAAGTTCCTGGGTGTATGAAAAGTGCCGCGCATATAGGCCCTCTCGCTCTATGCGTCTATGCGATGAGCCACAACCCGCGCGTATGCACATATTTTATTATAAATCGCTAAGGCTCGAGGGGAGAAGAGCATTCGTAACTCCTGTTTTTAAAGAGACGGCCCGGATTTCTTATAGGAGTTGGCCAACATCTCTGTCTATTTCGGTAAATCCTTAAATTGTCCTTGCGAACCGGAAGAAAAGCTTTCATCTGATAGAGACGCCAGTAGCGATTGAATGATCTTTAGTTTCTTTTTGACTATATTTTCATAGCCTGTAAAATGTACATGTATGGAAATTCAATGATTAAAGCGTTTTAGTAATTTTAGGTCATTAGTTAATCGTATCTTATTATACTTGATGGGTAAAATTATTGAAACTTAGTATTTTCTCAGATAGCTTAATTGTTGATTTTCTCATTGCACATATTAAAGATCGATGTAATAATTAACGCAATTGCAGTTTAAAATTAATTCGTGTTTAAAAAAAACATTGTGTGGGCAACTCTATCTCATAAAAGTAAAACTGAATCAAGAGTAGTATTATTTTGATAGTAGCACCACATGCCTAAGCGTGATCGAGGGACCAAAGTCCCGAGGGCTATTCTCCTTTTTTCCCCCTTCTCTTTTTCCAGGCTTTTCGCGCGTGTCTACTCTTTTCGCTTTTTTCTTCATTCTTCCCGCAAGCCTTTCCGTGATATTATTTTGGAGCAACTCCAAAAAATGGTGTCTGGGAGCTAATTCGAAACAATGCAACGATTCCTCTTTCCCTTCATTCCTTTTCCATATACTTTTTTTCTATCACGGACTCTATCCGCTATTGTTTCCTTTACTCGGAAATCTTTTATTTCTTCTTTGCGAAAATGAGAGGAACTTCATGTCCAAGCAATGTGGCTATACAAATCATTAATGATGAACATAAACGAGCATTGCGTATTTGCTTTAGTTACATATTAAAATTTTCTTGTACAATTTTTTGTATTTGTAAAAGTTAATTGACATAGAAATTCTTTTTTCCTTTAGCAACGAGATAACTCACATGGATACTATAATTCGAGTACTTATGCTCCAGAGGTATTGTACTTTAAAACGAATTAAGTTTTTAATGATAGAGAATTATTACCGTTAAATTACTTGCATATTATATATTTCACGTTTATTTTTCTTATTATTTTTCTTATTTAGTATTTTATACCAAAGTAAATAGTATAAAGTGATTTTTTCGTACATTTTAACTTAAGTCTTGTTTAAAACAAACTTCTTTAATTATTGTTCTCGCAAATCGACATCAATGTTACAGATTCAATCTGAATTGTAAACAATCGTTGCAAGTCAATCATACAGTATATTTTATACCAAATGAGTAAAAATTTAAATTTACTTTTAGCAACAAGATAATTCGAATGGGTATTATTCAAATTCAAATAACACGGATGTACCAAGTTCACCGATTTCGGTTCACACACCAGCTAGTCCCAGCACTCCTGGAAGTCTCTACTCGAATTCGTACTCAACTTACTCAAGTCCTTATACCTCTGGTTCATCTCCATCGAGTGGCTATAGTAAGCAGTTGTCATCTCCCGTTCGCTCACCGTGTTATGGAAGACCAATTCGTGGCTCTACACCCTATAGGTAAATATCTCGGTGTTTAACAAAAAAAATCTAAAGTTAATTTAAATACAAAAATTTGAATTTTTAAGCGATTGCAGTAGTCCATCTGTCGAATTTCCGCCACATCTATTTAACCTCAATGGATCGAGATCTAATTCACCTGCCGATTCTGAAAACAGCGTCAATAGTATTGAAGGCCCCTTATCCGACATGATGGTAAGAATTACTTTTAAATTAAATATATTTCACGATAATGAAGTTTTCCGTATTAGTTCAATATTACATAAAGTATAATTTTGTTTTTATTACAGAAGAATTACTTGTCACTGAACCCAGGGCAACATCGTTGTTATCCCCCAAATGCAAATGTTCTGCTAGAGGCAGATAAATACTTACAAAATGGAAGAACTACAGCGGAATTACAGAAACTAAAGAAGTATTTGCATAATTCTAATCAATATCAGCAACAGCTGCAAACACCACATTATTACCATCATCATCCACATGGACATCCACGAAATCATTACAACCAACAGCAATACAATAACCAGTACGTAAATTTGGGTCTTGGTTCTGAAAAGAATTGTTGCGTGATTGGTCCGAGAAATTCACTTCCAAGTATTCACGCACCTATAGATCCTTTGACTCTAGATAAAGCCGCAAGACACCACCGTTATGCTGCAGGTTTTTTTCTTTTCTACTTTATTTATTTATTTAGTTTTTATATGTGGATATTTAATACAATTTTTTGTTCGATTTAAGCTGAATCTGAGGCCAATTATACTTGGAGTGGTACCTTACCGCCAAGATCTACAAAACCTATTGGTTATTCATCGAAAGTATTTTTCGGGGGTGTTCCTTGGGATATTACAGAATCTATGTTGATCTCAACATTCAAACAGTTTGGCCAAATTAAAATAGAGTGGCCAGGGAAAAATCATGCAACTAGTCAGCCTAAAGGATATGTTTATATCATATTTGAATCGGAGAAACACGTACGAACAGATTTTATAAACCTTTTATATTTTTTTTCCATTTTAATGATCTTATGAATTTAAAGTATTGAAGTAATTAATCAAATATAAATTTATTTTTTAGGTAAAATCGCTACTCAATCATTGTACTCATGATTTTTCCGAAGGAGGAAGTTACTATTACAAAATTTCGTCAAAAAGGATGAAAGGAAAAGATGTAAAAATTATAAATTCTACTAGGGTAAGTGAGTCGGTTATCGTGCCTCTAAACAGGCGACAGTCAGTTACCGTATTTTTTTTTATTCATATAGATACGAAGAAAACCAATTAATTATTTATTAATATTGGTTTACTTTTACAACATTTTCGAATTGTTATAAAGAGTAAAGACTTGTCATTGTGCAAAAGTATATATCAAAAGGCACGGTAACTGAAGAGCGCACGATAAATGACGCTCTTACCCTATTAAAACTGATAGTTTTGTTTAAATCATCTATTTACATATTCCAATAATCAATTTCAGGTGCAAGTTATTCCTTGGGGCCTCAATGAGAGTAATTATGTAAAGTCGTCGTCACAAAAATTAGACCCTGGAAAAACTGTTTTTGTTGGTGCATTACATGGAATGCTGACTGCCTTAGGTTTGGCAACGATTATGAATGATCTTTTTGATAATGTGATTTATGCAGGTACTTTTGTCAATGATTTTTAATCCCTACATTGGAACTTCTACTTAATATACAGTAAGATCTTATTAAATATTGTATTTTAGGAATTGATACTGACAAATATAAGTACCCCATTGGATCGGCTCGAGTAACGTTTAGTAGCAAACATTCTTTTAATAAAGCTGTTAATGCAGCTTTTATCGAAGTAAAGACTCCCAAATTTACAAAGAAAGTTCAAGTTGATCCTTACATTGAAGATGCGCCATGCTCAAGATGTCATGTTCAGCAAGGACCCTATTTCTGTCGAGAAGCGGTAACATGTTAACTTTTTAAAACATTACAATTCATTGTTATTACTTTTAAAATTTTTACTTTTTTTTTAAACAAGCCAATTATTAATCAATAATTCATTTCTAATCAATTTTATATAGTAGCAATAAGTTTATAACAATCGCATTCAATAACAAACATTTTGCAATTTCAAAAACCAAGTTAATACATTAAATTATTTTATAAAACAATCTACAATTTCAGAAAGCTATTATAAATTTGAATATGTGTTTTAGACTTGCTTCAAATATTACTGTCATACTTGTTGGCAATGGATTCATGAAGTGGATTCACTCAGCTGGCACATGCCGATGTCGCGAGGTTTGAAAAACAGTCAGGTAATCGGTTTGACTCCAAAAATAAGAGGGAGTCGCTCTTCTAATACGTTGTCAATCTTTTGAGTGGCTGAATCGCTGACATCGTTCGGCGGACATTGCGCCCTTCGACCGATTTAAGTTTTCTTTCCGTTGATGACTGTCAACGGATGAGCAGGGGTTAAGCGTTTATTAGTAAAAATAAAACTAAATGCTACGAAGCGCAATTAGAATTTTACTATTCGCAGTTTACTGTGTAAGTTCTTGCGATTTAGGAGAGTGTCGCGTGTAAGTTATGCGTTTGTTCGATTGGAACAAAACGAGAATTTAAATGAATAATAGAGCGTAAACACTTTAAGTTCCTATTACGAGCAGAGATACTTATTTTTTATTTGTTGGTATATCTTTATCAAGAGCACTGGCCTGGAAAAATATTGTTTTAATTATTAATATATTTAAGTAGAAAAAAAAGAATAATTATTGTTATGATTTAGGCCGTTGTAGACGTGAATTGGAGGGACCCTATTGACGAGTGGACCCAGTCAGTCATTCATATAATTTGATTTATAATAATTATTATAATAATGTTATCTACCAGTGAGAGTGCGAAGTGTAACTGGTAGCAGATTTTTGTGCGTTTATTATAAAAGCTGTGGATACAGGTTTTTGCCACTATTAAAGGCCCTCTTAATCACTTGGCCATTTAAACAATGACGAAAAATGGAGTTATATACGGGCTACGATTTTGATTGTAGAACTTCGATTTTTTTTTAATTTTTTTTTTGTTACAATTTATTGCGTCCATTTGTTTAAAATACTGATTTTCCACCGCGCTGTCTCTAATGTTTCGTTTTTTTTTATATATGATTCTGTTAAATTGGATTAAACAATTTAGATCTTTGCATAAAACTTTTCTTTTTCAATTTTTTTTAACCTTTCTTTTCCTTTTCTTCCTCTCTGCTATGCTAACGATGTTACCGTATCTTTAACCAAAACCGATTATTAAGTACTTAATAGTAGGCAAATTTTATCTATTCTGAGCATTAAATTGTTGTATAAAAATTGTTGTATTTAATGTTTCAACATTTTAATGGCACGGCAATACAAATCTATTGATATAGTGCAATGTTGGTATCAACGAGTTCAAAATGGAGCTTTTAAAGCTTTTGAAAACAGAATTTCAAATTGCGTTTAAGTACGTAGAGGTAGTATCTTAACTTTAAACCATTTTTGCAAGGTGGTGGAGGGCAATTAAGTTCACAAAATCCTTGTGAAAAAAATTTTTAATGATTATCTTTTATCCACAAAGTCTTATTTATTCACTTTTAATCAGTCGTGCCTTTTAACGTGATCTCCATAGAATTTTATTGCGGCGAAATGCAAAGGAAATTATTTTTTAGTCTACAAAAGTTTAGCTATTTACTAAACTTATACAAACGCGCATACTCGATGAAGTGATTTAATCTGATAAAAATAAGACTGTAAAGCATTCTGCGGCGAAAAGCTTTTCACGATCTTAGTCTTGATAAGATATTATTTTTAAGTTACATGGAAGTGCCTCTGGTTCCTTTAGTTTTTTTAATTCCTTGTAAAAAAGTTTTTAAGTAGCTTAAACATTTAAATATACGTATTATGAAAATAGATTAACAGTTTCTGCGTATTTAGCTTTATCTTTGTTAATGTTAAATTTGTAGTACAAGAATAATAAATGATAAAAAATAAATATAACCTTTGTCTTTAATAAAATACTTATCTTTTTGCCACTAATTTTATTAAAAACGTTTTATATATAATATAATAACAAATATATCTATAATAATACTTAAACAATCGATCCTTATTACAAACACCATCCCACAACCAAATGTCACATGCTCTCATTTATATGGCTGATCAGAATAATCAACTATTTTTCTGCGCAATCTTTTTTGAGAGAGCTTGGTATAAACCAAGGAACGAAGAAATTGTTCCAAGAGCACCAACTTGCCAGGCTGAAAATTTTCCTCCCCACAGAGTGCCTGATGGTAGATAACTTACTGCGTAACTTAAATCCAGCATCAATCTCAAGCAGGTTAACAATTCACTATTTTGTTGACTCCTGAGCACAGCTCTATTAAATCTATAATTATATAGTAAAGTTAAGTAATTAACTTTTGAAAGGAATTAAATTCTTATAAAAAAAGATGTTTTAATACCGTGGATCCAATTCTGATTTGAAACTCCGTTCTTGCTTTTTAAGAAGTTTATATTTCCTTAATGTTCTGAAAGGCAATGATTAAAATAAATTATTTATTTTCTGTATATACTAAGACGATATAGTGTAAAATAATAAAAACTTAACATTCTATTATGTATATTAACCATTAATTAGGAATCATTGTTTTACATAATCTACCTAACAGATATTTTTAAAATTTTTCTTAATTTAAAAAAATGAGTGATTTAGATATTATAAACATAAACACGTATAATGAAAATATACATATTTAAATTTTAGGCAAAGTGTGGAAAAATTTTCAATATTTACTTAATTAACGATAGGTAAAGTGAGGATATCCAGAACCAAACAGTAGCATTGCTCCATTTATCTGTATTTATAGGAATCAATTTATTTTCTCCAGCCCAGCAAATATGTTCTACTGGACCATAAAAAAGATCCACTGCAATTTTTATCAATTCAATGCTCCTAATAAACCAATCAGGTTCCTAAAGGAGAAAACAAAATTTATACTCAATATAAGTTACACAACAATGCGACCATTTAAATTTTAATTAATTATTTAAATACCTTTTTTCCCCAGTTGTAATGCATGGCATGATGAATATTTGGAATGTCATCCAAGAGTCGTAAAATGACTCTGGCTCCACTCATTTTACTACCAAATGATTTAAATTTATCAGCTGTGTCATCTGAGGATGGGAATCCAGATGCCAACTTGGCTGCATAGGAAAGTGTTCGTAGGAACTTATCACGTCCTTCATAGCTGTCCAAGTACTCAGCTACCACAGCAATATTCATTTTTGGCAATGTTTAATATACTTAAGGAATAGTTTGGTACTCATATAAATCACTGTTGTAGCAGCTGTTAACTAGGTGGTTGCAGACTAATGCTTTAACCAATAAAAATCCCTTATATTGTCGCAACAACCTATTATCATTAACAGAGTGCAAAGTGCATTTATTGCTCTGTCAAAATTTATTTATAAACAATAAAAGAATACTGGGTAACAACAAAAGTTAACAAATGGATATCTATATATTATTAAATTTACATAACAGTTTGTGATAAGATGACGAAATAATATATTTATCTACTACATGACTGAAGTAATTGAACTACAATTGTTTCTTTGACGTACTTATAACCTATCATGTTATCAAATCGCTAAGCTGCACATAACTGACTGCTGAGACTTGAGAACTGACTAAACAGATTGCACACACAGGCACACTTCAGCTTGTAGGTTATCTTTTGCCGAGCTTTAAAGGTACAGCTAGGTTAATCTTGAATGCGAAACGCGCAATATATGAATGAAAAGTTGTAATGTTCTGAAACGCATTCATCTTACAAATTTTGACTTTCTATTGTATTAATTTTATCCAGTACTTATTTTTTATGATATTTTATTTAATATATTCTTCTTTTTTTTTAAAAAAAAAGCAATAAAATTACAATCTATATATACTTGGGAATATGCTGCTATTATAGATGATCTATTTTATAGTTTATATATACCTACTAACCAATATTTAAAACCCTTTTACAGCTTATGTACATACGCGTATATGTACATATAAATATACACGCACTGTTAAAGGGTTTTAAATATTGGTTAGTAGGTATATATAAACTATAAAATGGATCATCTATAATAGAAGCTTATTCCCAAGTATATATAGGTTGTAATTTTATTGCTATTAAAAAAAAAGCATAATACATTTAAATATATGTAATTATGATGATTTCTAATTTTAGTTTTGTTGTTAATCAAATTCATCGAGTCAAACTTTCATTTTTAACGAAAAGAAATTTTTATTGTAATATGAAATAGATGATTATTTTATTATAGATCTACTAATTAGAATTAGTTTTAATTAAGATTGCTATAGGTAATTAACGTTAATTTTAATTTTTGGCAGAACAAATTAGTTACATCTTCATTATTGAATAACCGATTTCATCGTTTACGCCATTATTTAAAAAAACATGTCTGTCTAAGGCGACACGTATTCTACTGATTAAATAATTGTTGATGTATTATTATGAAGTCAATGATTTTTTCAAAAATAGTTTTGGATGCCTCGATCATTAAATCTGAAAATTTTTACAGATTAGTGAAAAAATTACTTACTATTATTAATTGTAACGATGTAAATTAACTTGTAATTTTCAATACTGATATTTTCCTGTAGTTGTAATAATTATAGAAACACTTGTTTGCAGCTGTCGCTTTTCTTACTTCACAACTGACATGAATTTGGCTGTAAGAATACATGAATCTTTGATGGGCCAAGATAAATTGAAGGAAACGATTAGTTAAACGTTGAAGCTCGTAGATCGAGATAAGTTGAATCTAGGGTATTAATGATGTACTATTTTATTATATCTTCGATCTAATTCATTTACCTCTTCGTTCATTTCCGTGTATTATTTAATAATAAGAACAAAGAGTATAAAGATTACTTTAAAATTTCTCTATTAAAATGTATGCCAAAGTTTTGTCTTCGAATAATAATATCGTTATTTTCTGCAGATATATTACATTAATTTTAATTAGTCCATTTTATTTTTACTAGAAAAGTGGAGCCAAGAAGAGTTCCATCATTTTGGTTTTAACACCTGAATACATTGCTTCTAATCATTGAAAGAAATAGTTTAAACTCGTTTAGATACCTAAAGATTTAAAGATAATTAAACAAATCAAATTGATATAACGGTAAAGGTAATAAAAGAATATGAATTGGGGATAATTAATTTTTTAAATTGAAAGACTCAACAGCTTAACATTAATTAAAAGATAATAATGATTGATCCTATAAGTACATTGTTATCATCCGAAAACAACACGAAATTTTTACTTTTAATAAAATAATGTCCACTTCTAATGATATAATTAAAATTTTGATTATACGCGGAAGAGACACCACCTATGAAAAATTAAAATACTGTCAATTAATACAATCGCCGATTGACAAAGCCTAAAAGATTAATTATAATTGTTAGTAAAAGGAATTAGATATTGAGTACATTTACTAAGTACCTAGTAAAGTTTATTAAAAAGTGTAGTAATTTTTTATTTCTTGAAATTCTCCGATGGTATTACTTGACATTATTGTAATATTAAATTATAGCAATGTTTTCGCCTTTTCGATCTTATGTACGTGTATACCTAATAAACCAGCTGAAAGTACATTTTGGTAAATCCATCGCGAACATCACATACGTTTCAGCATATCTCTATGCAACTCAAAGGATCTGTCTACGAAGATCCATACCATTCCATCTTGTCCATCGCGAAAAGCGGGCAGAAAAACACCTATTGTACATAAAGCTCGATCGGTCGGCACTCATACATTCGCAACGGTCCCGTCTCAATTCGGTTCGTCGCTACACGCGCGAGACCTGGACCCGCAGTCGGGACACAGTGCCAGACATACAGTGGGGGCGTTGAAATGTGTCCGAAAGCTCCGCGTGTTTGGAGCAAGAGAGACGAGCGGAGCTTGCGCGGGTGTAAAATAAGCGTTGAAACGTGCGTCTATATAGGCGGCATAGAAAGAGAGAGAGAGAGAGAGAGAGAGAAGCGATGAGGCGCGGAACATACAAACGGCGCGCGAGCTTATGTGTTTGGCCGAAAGCTCGTTCTCGTGAAAATATCAGTCTTATCCCACGGAGTCTCGCGTTTACACAACTTATTTCGCGCGAGGAGAAGAAAACGCGCGCGCGCGGTTTCTTTTTCTTTACAACGCGCCGCGGCGGCCAAGGCTGAGATTCACCTACTTTTTTTAGTTTTCGCCGCGGGTTATTTATTCGTGGTTTTTTTTATTTCTCTGTTAGCGGTGTGCGAGTGCGGGATTATAATACATAGTGACTGGTGAGAGCTGCGATTGTGTTTGGAGCGGCTGTATCGTGCATTCTTTTGCGTATGCGCGTACAAGCTTTGGAATTCCGCTCATTGTTTCTTCGTTTTTGTTTGTTGCCCACGCGAAAATAGTATTTTTAGATTCTACAGGAATCCAGACGGTCGCAATAACAAACGCGTCCGCGACCGCTAGACGGTGAATCACGTATTATCAAACGATTATTTCGCGACGGGCATAAATTTCCAATATAATACGATCGCGCGTAGGAAATTTAATCGCTCGCTGAATTAATATATAATAATTGCCACTATATATATTGTAGAGCAAAAACTTTCACTTTTCTCTCAGAAATAGTTGGTAAAACATCGTCTGTATATATACTTATATATATCTGTATAAACTCCGTAAACGCGAGAACACTTGATATATATACAGTTTTCTCGCTCTGGATCCACACAAAATCCAGATTTTTCTCCATTCCTGTAAGAATCGGTATAAAATACCATAGAATCGGTTGGCGTGTCTATATGCACACAGTCTCAAAAATCGCTCTCCATATAACTTATATGTACTTTAAATATTCGCTGCGGCAGTCGGCATATATATATATATATAACTCGTCGCGTCGGAGTCCGCGCGCGAATTTCGCAATGGAAAAAAAAGACCGGTTCACGCGAGACATGCTGGACCATTAGTTGCTTTGAGAATTCTCTCGATATATAATACACATAAGAAAGCGAGAGAGAGAGAGAGAGAGAGAGACGGCGCTTTCGCCGGGCGTATACTTCTATTCCGGCGGACTCGCGATGTATAAATAGAACATTGACAAAGGACAAGCGCGCACCGTCTCGGAGGCGTGTGTGTATATATATACAACGCACAAGTGTTCCGAGACTCGTTGTTTGCGTCTTCTTCCATAGACGCTTGTCGAGACACTGGACGCATTAATAAAAGACAATAGTGTACCGGGTGACGGTGCGCCTTTGACTTTGCGCCGCGAGCAACTCAATTCCAGACCTTCTTCGACTTGACTAATCGCAGCGGATTTACCCGCGATTCTTGTGGTGATTATCATAGACGCGCGCGCGGGCGGGCTTGTGACCGATGTGCGCGGCTCGACGGCCGCCTATACCCTCCTACTGTTTATAACTGCAGCACAATATAAATTGCGCGCATTGTGTGCGAGTGTGTCTGGCCGTTCTGGTACACTTCTGGTCTTTCTCATATTATAAACTCTCTTGGCAGACAGAGGCTTTTGGGGGCGCAGTAGACTCGCATAGGTGCGGGCTTTTGTCTAGTCGCTCTTTTTACACTTTTGTTTCCGTTATAGCTTATTGCCCTGTTTTAATGATTGATTGCTCGCGTTATAAAATTAGTCGCGCTTGTGAGAAGCAAGAGAATGGGATATTCTGTTTATGAAACGGAAAACAGTGTGTGGGTGCGTGTGTCGAGTGGCTGGTCGCGCATTTATTGACGAATTAACTATTAACCAAGCCAATTTGTAAATCTTGATAATTGACAATTTTGCATTGGGTATTGTATATAGTTTAAATTATTTATTGCAGCGGATAGTCGTCGATCAAATTAGTCCTGATTTGCACTGTGTTGAAGATGTGCTTGTTGAAATATAAAATAATCGGTATATTTTTACATTAAAATGGTATGTACAGGGCACGAAGTTCTCTATTAGAAAGCTCGAATCTTTTTGCTCTTGAATTGAAATTAAAAATGATTTTTATTCTATCTGCTTAATCGATAAAAATTGTTATACGTGTGGGATTTCATAGCAAATCCTGCAGAGTGATGAAAAATTTGTTATATGGTGCAAACTGATAATTGTACGCAGGCGGACGAGTCGTTAAAAGTTAATTTATAACTGTGCTGCGCACATATTTTCACGTCTTAATGGGAATGCCGTACACCGTAATTAAAACAAAAAAAAAAGGGGGCACAAGTCTGAACCATTTCATCTGCAACTACTTGTAGTATACTGTCAGCCGTAGCGTTCTATTCTTGAAATAGCTTTATATTATCTATCATAAATTCCATAACTATATCACCGCCCAACTAATACTCGTATCTTGCACACAGGACTATACAATAAAGAGTAAACCGAAAATGCCACGATAACATTGGCCAAACGAATCTGCAGAGCCAAAGCTTCTCGATCTCGACAATCCGTAAGCGCAGATCGCGCTAAAAGCCTCCAGAGCCTCCTAAAACGTTGTGTGCGCGTGTGTATACATCGACAGGGTTGGGGGGAGGGTGGGGGTATCGGACTTGCAGAATAAAAGCTCATCTGCCGCAGTGCTCTCGCGTACGTGTACACACGCACCAAGCGCACATATTAATATATCTCTCGGTCTTTGGCGGCCGCGAGGGAAGAAAATAAATCCAGCGGCTTTAATAATACACGCGGGTTAGGAGAGTCGGCGAGGCGAGACGAGAGGAGGCCGCGGCGTTGGAGTCATTGGCGCGGCGGTGCCGCGTAGTATGCAGCGTATGCTCAGCTTCAATATGGGCCGGGGCTTCGGAGAGTCCAGCGAGTTCGTCACGAAGCGCATGTGCTTCTCCTTCTTATTCTCCGTCGGCTTTCTATGTCTACTCGGTGGATTTCTCCTGGGACGATTCGTCTCGGACAGGACGATCGTGATGCGCGAGCAGAGAATGCTACAGGAGCTCGATGGCAATGGACTTCAGGCTAGCAAGGATCTGCAGCTTGTCATGCTCGACCTTCTCAACGCCAGTGTCTATCACCAGGACTACGAGATGTATACTGTTCATTTACACCTTTTTTTTTTTTTTTTCAATTATTGTTTGTTGTACAGTTGGTTTTTCGCGGTCGAGCGCGATTCGGTTTTCGATGCGCTTCTGAATTGTGCCGAGTGATCAAGTTTACATCTGTCTTTCTATTGGCGTATAGATATTTCACAATTATTACATTTCTAAATTCTTTGCGTTAAATATAATAAATTTAATTTGCGCACAGGTTATTCTAGAATAACTCGAAACTTTTAACGAGCAAATACTGTTACTAAAAATTTTAAATTTAACTTGTCATGAGATAATTTATTAATTTTCTTTATATACACATTTTATTCTTTCTAAAATCGTAATAAATTATCGTGATACGTTTAAGTGAAAATTACAAATTTCTTGAAATAGCCAAACTTAATTAAATATATTTTGTGCTAAACTATATATTATTTGTGCAACTAAAATTGAAAATTTCATTCTAATTTTATTAAGTGCAATTATAAACTGCTTTGAAATCTAATAATTTAATTTTAATCTGAACAAAACTTCAAGTTTTAATTAAATCCTGTGTCTAATCTCGGAACTAGTAGAAATCGTTTGAAGTCGGAAATTATTTTTGTATCCAAAATGAGAAGAGTGAAAGTTCTCACGATTTTAAAGTGTGAAATTGAGAACGAAAAATAATTTTTGAAAGAAAACTGCCTCTAAAAATACGCACAGTGATCTAAATACAAACTGCGCTAGCGAAAAAGAAAAATTTCTTTGCGGTGCTTGCTTTAATAAGACTTTAAGCATCAAGTATTAAGCTTAATCCTTAAAATCTCATTAATTTTATTTTCTAAAATCTCTTACAGTTAATGTACTGTTTCACAAAACACTTAAATATCAATATCATTTTGAACATTAGCCAAAAGCTATACAAATACAGGTCAAGAAAATTGAAAACAAACGTTGTATTATACTGGCACCTTATTGCTATAATAAAAGATGTTAAATAATTTCAATTGTATAATTTCTTTCGAAAGCTTTAAATAGTTTTAGATCGCTCTAATTTTTTTACTTAATTATGAATTACGTATTTAAGTGCTTTAACATATTTCCGTGCAGATTTAGATATTTTAAACAATACAAAATATAAAATCAGAGTACATCACACTAAAAGTAACAAAAGCGAATCGACTCAATATCTCTTGAATGCAAGTAAATTAAGAAAAATTATGATTTCAGGGATTCCAATGTGCGGACGTTAAGAGAACAGGGAGTTAATAGAGTAAAGGATATTTTTTCGGATTTAAGTATTTTTCGATTAAATGTTGAAGAAACTAAAACCACCACTATCGCAACCATCTGTGGAGTTCAAGAACACGGTAAATAAGCAAATTTTAATTAAAAAAAAAATAAAATATGTTATATTACTACAGCATACTAATTTCAAATTCACGATATAAATTTAATATAATAATTTATCCAATTTTCAAGTACCTAGATTTTAACGATAATATGTATATATATAGAAATTATAAGAGATATTTTTATAATTTAAATTTTTTTATTTCACCAACTCTATTTTCACACCAACTTGATAGCTTAACGGTTTATTATTTTCGTTCAAGTTCTATTTCCAGTCGATAAATTATAAAAAAAAAAAACTACCTATAATCTCAAACCGAAAACTATTTGAAAATATTTAGACAGATACGTAGTTTTATCGGCAAGCGGTGAAGGCTTTGATGTTGCCATTAAGGTGGCCAAGACTCTGGATAATATTTACAGAAATAAAGGATGGGAGCCGAAGAGGACTTTGATTTTTTGTGTTTTTCTTGGCTCCACCGACTTTTGTAGTGAAAAGTTTCTCGATCGCATCAAGCCCAAAGTTGCTGCTTATATTGCGGTGCATGGGAACGCAGCTAGAGGTTTACTTTTTTATTTCGTTATATGTCAGTTCAAATGGGTGAAAATACTTTTTTATTAATTCACTGATGATGAAAACATATCGAGCTTGTACATGAGGAGCAAAAAAAATTAACTAAGTTGAATTAGGCGAAAGTATTTTTACCTAATAATAGAGATGCAGATGGAAAGTCATTAATTTTTTTTTATCCATTAATTGTTCACTTTAGGGACCAATGAAATAGTTGTATCAGGATCTGGCATGGTTGAGGCTACAATTTTGGAGGCAATGGATGAGACTAAATTGTATCATGGTAACAAATTTAAAGGAGAACATTCATCAGATTCTCTTCCAAGACTTCATGTTGATATACCACATGCAATTTTGTCTTTTATAGTGAGTATTTAGAAAATGTAACTAGAAATTAATCCTAAAATTGTTCTTCCATTAAACTATTATTTAATTTTTAATTAGAATCCAAATTCAACTTTGATGAATGTTACACAAAACCAAAAGTATTTAGCTCAAATAGTTGGTTTGACTATGTGGAAATTATCAGAAGAAGTATTTTTTCAATGGAATCCGAAATATTTTAGTAATATTATGAGTAAAGCTTTAAGTACTATACAATCTGAAGAATTGAGGGAATCCAGAGGTAAATCTATAATATTAAAATTAAATTTTTTTATAATTGATTATAACTGTTAAAGAGAATGTTATCCTTTTTATTCAGATAATCTAAACGAAACAGTTACAAGGTTGACAGAGAGCATAGTAAAGTTCAATTCAGAACTAGAAAAAATAAATCTTTTGAAGTAAGTGAAAATAAAAAAATTTATTATAATATATAATACATAAAATTACTTTTTTAGAGCTTTAGATGTTCGTATGATGAATGATCGACTGATAGATTTCGATCGAGCTTTACTTTGTACAGATAATTATTCCCAGTCTAAAACAGATGTTAGGAAATTCAAGATGTTCCCACAAGAACCTCCTCACATCATTAAAATGAATTTAAATGAAATTCAAGAATGCTACAAAGAAGCTAATGAAATTCTTGTTGAGCAAGCATATTGTCGAAGGGTATTTAAAGATACTGAAGTACAGCAGAATGCATAATGAAACATGTGATTGAAGCTGTCTATGCTATTCCTATTTATTAGTGAATCTTAATCTTAAAATACTTTCCAATCTGACATTCTTAGCATTATTATTCACAGCACCAATTTGGATTCGAACCCCATAAATTAAATAAATATATGTATATATTTTACGTGTATATATTATAAATGTATATATATATAATTTTTTCATTCTTATTTTCGCTATATATATATGATATCAATGTACACTGGCTGCGCCGTATCTGATCTCTCGTTCAAACTGTTCTGCTTTCAAAGTACCGTCTATAGATTGACAATCGGGATTGAAAACAGAATATGCACTAACTTCTCCTCTCTTTTTTGGTCCAGATCGTGTGTTAAAGTAAATAAAAACCAATAAAGATATCACAAAATATACAGCACCAAACTCCACTTGGATGGCAATGACGTACACCGTTGCCCACAGCAAGAAATAGAGACAGCACATTGTCCGACTGTAAAACGGACTTGGCGGAGGTGTTAAGTCTATACTGTCTTCCGATATGATGCTTTCAAGATCATCCTTGTCCTGCAAACTTTCATATAATTATTTCACAAACGTCACAGCATAATTATCATTTATTTTTATCATTGTAACTTTTTTTATAATAACGTTGAAATAAAACAAATTAAAAAAGCTATTTGTCGTTATTTTTTTTTTTTTTTTTTTTAAATACAGTGCAAATGTGAGAAAAAGATAACCTTACATCAACAACAACGGTTGGGATCGTCGTCGGGGTACTCCGCTGCCACGACAATGCTTCTTTTATTGAATTTTTCGCAACTTCCACCATCGCTTCCTTTCGCTTCTTATTGCGGTAGGCAGCAAGTTTAGCATCCATTTGAATTGATTGTTCAATTAATTGCGCTAATTTGTCTTTTACTCAACATTTTCTTTTTTATTTGCACAACACCTGTTGAAAAGAATCGAATTCGGAAGACGTCGAGGAGAGACTGCAACAACAGCGCCAACAGCTGGGAGACGTCCCTTTAAACTGCGTAAACAATAAAACACGCTGCGGCCTGCGCTGCGCACAGTCGGCACAGTTGCCATTTCTAGAGTATTGTAAGTATACGCGTGGTGGCGCTTCCGGCGCTATCGCAACATTCAAAATTTCTCCCTTTCGCAGTAATTTGTTACCTATATATAATACCTATATAATTTAACGACTGATCAGTGATGCTCGACTGTTTCAAAATCATAATAATGCAGATGCTAGATGAGTGAAAACTCGTAGCAACGGTTAACATTATCTGGCAATAAAAATGAATTTAATAGAGCAATACGAGGAGCTGATCGAACGCGAGTCAAACGAAGTATCTTGCCTTTGGAAAGGAAGCCTAATTATAGTATATTTCTGCGGTTCAATTTCAAGCTACGTCTGCACTATTGTATTTCACATCTTATGGGTAAACAATTTTGATGAAACAATTGCGGTAAACATATATTTGAATGCAATTAATCGCTGCATCGTTTTTCAGATTGAGATTTCTGGTGGTCATTGCTTCCACTGGGCGGAAGTCAAATGGGTGGTGGATCAGAAAAGTCCAGTGCTGAGCCAAGTGCATACAAACGTCACCCACGACTGGCTTTACGACATTATTGTCGAGTACAGACGTCCGAAAAATTGCGATGGGTTTATTTTCTCTTGCATGATCTCCTGTAATTTATTTCTTACTTGGCTCGTGATGTTCTACATTTGCGGCAAAGGCGGATACCATAGATCTTTGCAAGTTTCCCTTTTTTGTTATTTTAATATTCTCTAATATCTTTGTTAACATCTTTAATATATTAATATCTTTAAGTCAATGAATATCTTTTTTTTTTTATTTTTACTTCGCATACGTTTATAACTGATATAATTTTATATTATCGGATTTTAACTTTTATTATCGGTTATATTTTTTTTCGATTCCTGAAACGTAGTCATACAAGAAAAGTGTATAAAAGTTTATAACAGTTTTTTTTTCGATGTCGAGGTGATAGATAACTACGAGAATTGTATATAGAAGGTGGAGACGAGATATAGAAGGCGGAAACTGGATATCCGGACGGTACTTTTGATGACCAGGTACACCAGGTACACCTGGACATTAAAAGTACCGTCCGAATATGACCAGGGTGATATGTAACCCAGTCTGGATATATCTGACGTGCAAGTCGTAAATATAATATTATTATATAATTTATTTCAACGGGTATATCAGTTATTTTATTTCTTCATTTTGTGAAAAATTAATAACTAATACTAACTGATGATAAAAATTATAATCAATTTGTAATAGTTATTATCAGTATAACTTTTTTTTGGACTCTCTTTTTTGAAATATAAAAAAATAATAAACGATAATAAAAAAAACTATAAAGATCGGAATTGAGAATGCATATAATAGTTATAACTGTTATAGACTTTTTATAACTTTTTTTATTTTTTACTAGCTAAAACGGTTCCGCTTGGGTTTAAGAATTTTCAATATTTTTAGGCTTGATTCAAACTCAATTAGAACATTACAAATGAATTTTCTATTGTTATATAGCCAAATCTATTTGAATATTAACAAAAATACTAATTTTTAGCATATATTTTTAATAAAGATATATATCGCCATGGAGAATCGTTGTTCCTGCGCTAGTCAGCAGTTTAGTTTTGTTGATCGTAACAATGAGATCAGTCCTTCACTTTACCGTTGGATACATTTACTTCTCTGAAAGTCTAAATAAAGAGGTCCATCGAATCTTGGAAAATAAGAAAATTCCGTTTAGATATGACCAGTTAGTTATTTTCTGATCAATTTTTTATCACTCACAAGCACAAAATGTATCCATACAAAATTTTTTACAGGCCTTGTCAAGTTTTTCACGAGTTCATGAAATCTCATAATATTCATAAATATGATACCTGCTTTATGTATACGTTTGTTGAAGTAAGTTATTACAAATTAAGGTTTTTTTAAGAGTAATTCAATATGCATGATAACGAAATTAAAAAACATTATTTTAGAAAACTTCACGGTTGATGGTGTGGTGTTGGGGAGTCAGTGTCTTAATTTTGTGTTTACGAATAATAACGTGCGCTGATTTTAAGTTATTGAAAGTGCGAATTTATGCAATGCCTGACGAAGGATTAGAAAGAGACCAGAGTATAAAAAAAAGTTCGAAAGAATAGTGGCAAGAAATTTCTATAGCGTGTCATTAAAACAAAATTAAGAGATTTAAACAAAATTGTATTTTATGTAACGTCCGTTTAAAGTTTAGATTTTTAATATCATGTGCATTTTACATTATTAAACCCTTATACTTTGAATTACTATATTTTTTCTCGTCAGCCTGAATTTTTTTTCGGATAATTTCGGATTGCTCTTTCAATTTTTCGCTTTCCTTTAAATCGGATTGCATTTTTTTCAATAAATGTGGTACATCCAGCAAGCCGATTTCATATCTCAATTTCATGATATTTTTAAATGTCTGTGCTCTCTTCTTCTCAAGCTCGACAGCTTTGCAGCGTTCGATTTGATTTTCTACCAATAGAACGTTCAAGATATCCGATTGTTTTTTAATTGTTTCGTTGTACAATTCTGAATCCTCGTCAACGTGTCTAATAGTCTGAAATCAAGAAGTTTTTATTATAATCAAGGGTTGAAAATTGGAGTGAAGCTTTATGTCAAACGGTTCAAAAACATACAGCGGCGACACACAAATTCTTCTTATTTAATTTTTGTATTTGATCGAGTTGCTCGTCACATTTCTCCTTGTAAACAGAGCTCCTTTTCAATAGATACTCGTAATCCATAATCGTGAATCCAGGTCCCAAATTGTCGAGTTCGCCGAGTCTGGCTTGAACCTTTTCCAGATGATGATTCAGTCGCTTGTAAGTCAAACGAATCTTCGAGGCAGCGGACATCTGATATTGTTGATTTCTAAGCATTTCAGCGACTTTTTTGAGCCAAACTGCCTTAGTCGATTTTCGGGGCCTGATCTTGCTCGCCACAGCGAATTCTCGAGCCATTAAATTTTCTAAAATTGCTTTGAAGCTGATTTCGCTGGAAGTGCAGTTCTCTTCCAGATCTTTTAGTTCCCTGGTCATGGATTCTCGTTTTCCGTCGATGACATCCTTCATTTGCGCGTAATTCTCCAACGATGTGTGATAACTTAAAAATTATTATTAAAATATAATATCGTTAAAGAATTTAATTTTCTTGGATAAATGACAATTTTTACCGAGTGTCTTTGTAAATTATACTCTCTTCGAAATTATCAAGCACATGCGATAGAGAAGCAGTTTTTCGAATCGCGTCTATATATTTTTTGTGAAGAAATTTATTTATTATTAACAGTACTCGAGACTCCCAATCGAAGAAATGCAGTTTCTCAATAATTTCCTGTCGCTTTTCTTCTGTCAAAGCCTCCTCAACTCCCGAAACATATGCGACAGGAGAGTAGTCCAAATCCCCGTAATCGGCAAGTTCTTCCTCTTCATCTTCCGCCTCCACCGCCTCTCCTTTCGAAGTGAAGTAATAGTCGAAAAGCGATTGTTTCGACTCTAGCCACGATTTGTCCGATTGGAGGTCTACTTCTTTGTCATCCCTGAAAATTTTCGCGGATAGAGCATCTTCGTCCTCGTGACCCTCGTCGTAATAATAGTCATCGACTATGTTCGTAAACCCCTCCTCGTTATCCGCGAGTGTGCCAGTGATATCTATCGCATACGTATATGAAATAAGCGAGATGTTTATAAAATCATTTCCAATCGAATATTATAGTAGTTGTTATTATGTAACAAAAAGAATATGCTTTCTCACGCTCGCTTGGTTGGTTAGAAACGGAAGGTTGGCTCGACGCCATATCGCGAGATCGTAATAGTGTACTTTTACTACGTTAAGAAATTTTGTACTTTTGAAATATGTGGTTATGATATAATAATGAAATTGCGATAAAAGACGGTTTGGTAAACAATTGCAAGGCGATCGGTTTATAGACTGTACATTATCGTATCTAATTATGCTTTTACTAAGCAAGTAATTTAAGATCTGTGAAATTTTGTACGCATTCGCGATAAGATAACTTATGATTTCATGATGCATGGTGTACAAGGTATCGAGTATTCTATAGAATTATGTGTACCTTCCATTGAATCTTAGTAAAAATTTAAAATAGTCTTGATTTTTTATCTGCAGGTTTCTTTATAATTCAGAATTCAGAATGAAAAGTTAGTCGGTGGGTGCGCGAATGATATACAAAGGGATGAAAACAGTATAAAAGCAAACAGACACGCGTCATTATTAATACTTCTCTTTATTATCTTCATAATGTACTTATTGCATAGAAATAAAAGTAGATCATCAGGATTCAGGAGTGGGAATGAAGGAGGGGTTACAAAGGGACCGGGGTTACGAATTAACCGACGAGTCGACGAATCTCGTGGCCATGGTCGCGGTCTTTTTGAGGTTCCTGCCTCTCAGAACGAGATCCTGGCAGTAGGAATGATGCGTATCCTTGGTAGGCTCGTCGTCGGCAGCTCTGATCTGAGCGAGGAACATGCGTCTCGAACGGTCGGACAAGTTGAGGTAGGAGCCGTGCAGCAGGAGATACGAGAACACGATGATCTCGCCCTTCTTGGCGATAACGGGCGAAGCACCCGAGATCGGGTAACGCTCCGGATCAACGTAATAGTATTTCTCGTTCCTCTCGTTCATGACCCGACGCTCGGGAAGGGGACCGAGCTTGTGACTGCCCGGGTAGACGCAGAGGCCGCCGTTCTCGGGTGTCGTGTCGTCGAGGTGCACGAACACCGCCACCATCGTGTGATTCTTGAAGGGGAAGTATGGATAGTCCTGGTGCATGAGGAATGGCGCGCCCTTCTCCGGGGGCTTGATGTGAGCTTTCGTGTGGTGGAGCAGTACGTTGGGGGTGTCGAGGATGTCCTCCAGTGCGTCCAGGAGTTTTGGATGTGTTATGAGCCGGGTGAACACGGCGCTGTGCATTTGCAGATTGTGGATGGATTTTACCTGTTCAGGAGGATACGTTTTATAAGTTTCGACGTTTTCTTGATGGATATATTATGTTTTTCTTGTGCGGGTGCGAATTTAGTTAAATTTTCATATAATAGGGAAAAGTAATTGAGTAATTTTACTAAAATTCTTATCAAATTCTCTTTTATTATTAATTATTCAAATTGATTGTCCTAAAAGCTTGGAATTAAAATATTTATCAAATAAAGCACAAATTCACAATTCTGTTAGGGAAATATAGTAAATTAAGAATTCAATTGATTTCTCAGTATTTGCACAGTTCGAAATACTTTCACTTTAATGAAAAAGTCTAATGGTATTCTCACGGTATAATCCCTATATCCGGCGGCCTTTTTCATGTCGTCACCAGCCCATGCCGACTCCAATCCATCCAAATTTTCCTTTTGCTTTCTGGCAAACAGATCGTCGTATTCAACGGATATTTCATTCAGTTCCTTCTCCGAGAACACCCCGCTCAATTTGACAAATCCATTCTCGACGTAGAACTTTTTCTGTTCAGGAGTGAGGAACTTGAGTTGGCCCATGGTTTGTGCGATAATTGGATGCTCCCCGCTTCGTTAACGCAAAGAAACTGATTTAAGAATCTGCGTGCAGGTTGAGTTTTAATACTGATAGGTCGGCGAAAAATGTATTCTTAGTGATAGCAATTATTCGATCGAATCACAATGACGTAAATCGAGATTCAGAGTTTGATTTAGAATCAAACAACAGTATAAACAGATTTATTAAGTGTAACAATTATAATTAATTTGCATTACCGAGCGAAGCGGAGGCGATAAATACCTGTAGCTGCTTTGCGCAATTGTGTCGAAAATAACTATTTTGTCATTACTGATATCTGTGAATTATTGACTAATTTAAAAATTATTATTATTATTTTTTAACAGAGGTGGACTTCCGAGTCTGAACAAATCGGATTTTGCACCTGCACATCAATTCAAAAATCTACCCAGATATTTTTAGTAGGGGGGAAAGGATCTGATTAATTAGTCTCTTTTACTGTCTACTCAAGTGTTTGTAGAAGTATAAATTTTTCCTAAATATTTACTCTTTCTCTTGATGATAAAAATATTGTAGATGAAGATTATGAATGGAAACATTTGAAGCGATGACCTTTAACAGAACGCTTTTCTCGAACCGGATGAAACTGATTAAATAATCAGTGCAATTCTGTTGCATATGTTACTTAATGTAACGACATTTAATGTGACTTAATGTTTGCTATCAGTCTCGAATCATGAAAAATTGTATTATCATCTTCAGTTTTGTAAACATTTTCAAGTGGTTTTATACGTGGATACTTCAAAAGAATAATTAATTTTAAGTTGTTATATTCATTTATAATTTTAGTTACACCTAGTAAAATTGAATGCAGGGTAAATACTACTTTACGAAAATTATTTACTTAAGACATAAAGAAAAAGAATATCATGGAGATTGAAAAGAATATTATAAAGTTGAAAAATATTTCAGATACATACTTTTTTTTAATATTTCACTTCGTAGATGTAATAATGATTTGAATATGATTTGATAATTGCGTAATAATTCATACTGAAAATGTAAAATAGTATAATATAAAAGTTACAAATAATAAATGTGTAATTATATCTTCAACGAGAAGACCGGATCAAGCTGGCCATTTTCGGAGCTATTTAAACAATTTGTTTTAAAATAAAAAGAAGTCAGTGCTAAAGGATAAAATATGTATAAAACTCCTTTAACGGGACAAATAGAACGCGCGAGGATACACTTTCAACCGACGAAATTTACGTTATTTTTATGATGTTAAAGAACTATATTAGAGTTTTATAGTGTAATTTTTTATAATTTAAAACATTCATACCCTGGGTCCATATAGCCCAGCTCTCCTATATTTATCTTATTTCTTGTCATAAACTTACTTTCTTCTCATTAGATACATAATTGAAACTGATTATTGAAAATTACAATTATGGTGGCTTGGGATTTCACTTCGTAATAAATATGAACAATTAATTGACATAGGATTAAATTCATAAGAACTTTATTCATTAGTTTGTTTTGTAAAATAGTACAGTAAAAATATCGTGCTAAATTCCAATTGAGCCACAGCTTTCTTAAAGAGAATAATTAGAAAAAAATTAAAGTAAAAAAATAAATCAAATACAAATTAAAAAAAAAAATTATTACTATTCAGCATAGATTTTTACGAGGATGAATCAAATAGGTACTCTAAATTGATTCAAGTCAACGAAATATACTAATATTATTATAGGAACCATGAAGTAGAAAAAAATATTGTATAGGTAATTCTGGTTCATTAAAAAAGTTCGTTTTGAAATTAAATTGAACTAAATTTCACAATAGGTTTGATGCTTATGGTTCAAAAAATATTTAAATAAGTGATTTAAGAATTTTTAGGACTGATTTTTGACACTGTTATAACCAAAAATTAATTAATTAGTACACTGTTATGATTAAGATATTATACTTGTTAATAAATATATATATCATCAATTATGATAAGATAATATTCATTTCAATAGAAAATTTCTAGTTATAAAAAAATAATAATAAAGTGTATAATAAAGTGTACATGTATTTCGTACTGGTTTTCATGATCTTGCTCTTATAATACTTTTTTAACCATAAACTATTTTCTAAATTTTGTAATACATATTCATTTATAGACGCGAATAAATAGTTTAATAAATGCATTTCTATGCTTATAAAAAATGTCACATTTAAATTAATTAAGTACTTTTTTCTAAAGTATAAATGACTAAATAAAGATATTTTATAAAATTATTTAAGCTATTATTTTTTTAACAAATTCATACTAAAATATTGCAAATCTAATTAATTGGTACCTAACTATTATTATCTAACAAATTTGAATCCTTTAAAAATTTCTTTTGATTGATACCACTGATACGGGACTTCGGTTTCATAATTATTTGTTGTCTCTATAATACATTTATCTTCTATACAATGTCCATTAGAAGAATCATGATGTACTTTAAACATATTTTCACAATTACAATGTAAACCACTGCTTTCACTGTGATTCAGTTTTATGTGAAAACAAGAAGTATTTTGCGAAGATATACAAAATTGTGGTTTAGGTATGAAAAATTCTGAGATCTTGCGAGAATCTTTTTTTTCAAGAAGCAAAAATGTATTTGTGGGTCCCAAAGGCACAGTCATTTCATTCTGAAATTCAGGACACTCTATGATAGATCTAAAAATAATAAATACAATAAATATATAATGGCATTACTTTAACTCAAAGTGAGAATTAATTTTAAATGAGTTTATTATTATAAGAATTTTTGTCAATCTTTCTTCATGTAGATGGAGATAAATATAATATTTGAAAATCATAAGGAATAAAAATAATTTACCTCATCACATTTAATAAAGGCTTGCGATATGAATGCTGATGATCTAAATGAGTATTGCTACTTAAAATATTTGAAGGTAGTTCCAGTCGAATACACAGTTTCGGTGAAACAATTGTAGCTCCAATAACAATAATGATTTCTCTAATGTCACATTCTTCTAGATTAAATTGTGAACTTAATTGATTAGTCACAGAGCACCATGAATTAATTACATTTTGCATCGATGAAAAGTTTCTGTCAGATGGTTTTGAATTTGCATGAAGTTTTATTAAAGAGTCACATGATATTGGAATTTGTTGTTTTTGATACATAACATACTTTATAATTTCAATAATTAACTGTGAACAGGCATGACCTGTTAACGGTTCTTCCAAGTTCACAGATATATAGGAATCACTTTTTTTAATGCTTCTAAACATAATTGATCAAGTTTATTAAAGAAGTTTAACTAAATGACAAAAGTATTAACACAAATAACAGCTTAATTTGCAAACATTGTTTTTTGGCTTGTGTAACTATTAATTCTTCCGAGAAGTTTGTAACAATGTTATAAAAAATTTGTGAAATTATAACAAAAAGACTATATTTTTAAAGATGGATAAAAATACATTATTTTTAAGCAAAAAAATACATTTTTATAGATAATAGAAACTTATAGCTTTTATATTTTTATAGGTTACAACGCGTCACAGTGTTTAGTGTCACGTGATCAAAACAATATTAACGATGCATCGTTTTGTCCCTTCAAAATCGAATCTTGCGATCGATTCATCGATACGTTGTTTTGCATTTGACTTGTCAAACATAACCTTAAAACGTAACTTTTTGTCCCGATTGTTCCGATTGTTTGTATACAATCGGTTGTCATTGCGTGTTACTTAGTTTATAGAATGTTCGCCTTATTGGGCGAATTAAATTTTTGGACTTTCGATAATGATGTTGATATTAAGGAAACAGATTTTGGTGCTTTCAGGTATAATTCTTTTACCTTTAATGTTTTCCATTTGCTGTAATTAACATTCCACGGCAAATAGGGTACATATAATTACAAGTGAACGGAAAAAGTACTGCTACATAAGGTTTATGTTAAACTTTCCTTAAATATTTTTCTTTACTTTAATGAAACATTTAAACGAATGTAATGAAATATTATACATTAATATAGAAATACATAAAATATATTTATTGCTGGATACTTTTACTTTTATTAAATACCTATCATTTGTTTATAAGCAATCATTTTTTATAGCTACCATGACAAAAAAATCGACAATGTATATGAAGAGGGTAAAAGATATTATGCTCAAAAGCGAGGGATGGTATATGTTCCACAAAATAAAAAAGGAAACAAGCTGAAAGATTCTGTAAAATATTTAGAGGTATATATTTAATTAATAAAACATTTTAAAACTTATGAAATGCTTTGTAATATCATTTATTTCAGGAACAATTAAGAGATCATTCCACTATATACTGCCAATGGTTTGATTATTGTACAATGCAAATTATGCTAAGTTCTGGATTACTGGTATATATACAAGTTGACCTGCGCTCAGGGGATATTCAAAAGATTGTATTTGATAAATATTTAGTTGGCAAATTATCTGAACGGTTATCTGATGGTACAAACTATGTATTTTTATTATTTATTAATTATTCAATACTCAAATATGCTTTGAGTTTATCAATATTTTTATTTTTGCAGTGGTTATTACAAAAAACTATTTAGTCTGTACATATAATGACAGTCAAGTTACTTTGGTAAATTTTTTAAAACCAAAAAAAAATATTTTTGACAAAATAAGTAGATTAGATCCAAAATTGTTAACGTTTGATATTTGTGGACCTAGTGGACGTAGATTAGAAAAGAAAATACAGCATAATCGAACAGAAGATTTGGTAAGAATAAATGGACTCTCAAGCGAATTTTAATATCAGTTTTTTAATACAAATATTTCTAATTAGATCTTGATTTGGTGGAAATCTACTATGAATGAAGTTTATCCATGGAGTCCTACCGTAAAGGAACATGATCGTGCCAATGTTCATCTTTACAGACTTACTGGGTAAATGAAAGATAATTTACATCACACAAATTTTTTTAATTTTGCAATTTCTTCTAGATAGGTTTTTTAGAGTTTTTACATCTGGAGTTGCTTCAACCCCTTTGATTTGCTCATTTTGTTTTTCCTCTTTTTTATCAGTTTCCTTTGTCAATTCTATGGTTGATTCTATAGTGAGATTTTAAATTATTAGTTTGTAAATTAGTAAGTAATAATATTTTAAATTTAAGGTCCATTTAACCTTTGCATTTTTTCCTGCACGCTAGTTCATGTTTAGCTTTATGAGCTTTCCAAAATTTCTTTTGATTTATGTTGGTAGAATTAGAAAGTTCTTCAGCAGTACGACGATCAATTTTTAGAGGTAGTTCCCATGCTCCCTAATGGATTATTAATTAGGTTGCAATTTTTTAAATACAGAAAATCAATTTATAAAATAAGGAATATTTACTTTGTAGTCTCCCCATGGATGACCAGTTTTCTTAATGGAAGCAAAAAAGCGTCCATTTGAATGAGCTTCAATTTTTGTTGGTATACAGTGTCTATCTGGCCATTCAGCATGCCACCTCGGAACTTCCCAATTTTGCAGTCTAGTCGGCTTAAAATTTTCTTCAGCCCAATGGGCATTCCAATTCTGTGACATTTTGATTTTATACAATAAATTTTAACTGTTATAAAATACTTCTTGTAGAAAAGTGACTTCCTTAATTTTAGTACTCTAAGCTAATCTAATGTATTGGCTGAAGTATTGATTGTGTATTTCCATGGATACCATGTGATATATGTTAGTTCAATATGATATTATAATCCCAAATGTTTTTGGTTCTGATTGTAGTACAAAGCTGGAGTTGCTGTGTTACCTTAGGACAGAATTCGATCCTTTGTGCATAATATTTAATGCTAATTATGGTAATGTCATTCATTCTTTGGAGCAGAAAGTTTCTAGAAAAGTGCGTAATTAATAGTTCTTTGATATTTAACTTTGCTGCAATTTTATATTAATGAATGTCAATTTCAGGGCGAAGTTACAGTTGAATGGCGTACTTATGAAGTATCACAAAATGATAAATTGCAAAGGATAGCAGTAGTTTCTGTGCCCTTGCCAACTCATACGAGTTGCGTAAAGTTTTCACCAAATCAAGAAATGCTACTATTATGTTGTATCGATGGTTCTATGACACTTCATGATCAAATAAAAGGCACAAATAATAGTATTAAAGCGGCTTTTGTGAGTAAATTAAAACTTTATCTACTTTAAAAAAAAGTAATATTCATCTACAGATATACTATATTTATTGATAATTGAATTCATTTTTATAGATACCTACTTTAGCTTGTTGGCATAGTGATGGCAATTTATTTGCTATTGGTAATGAACGGGGGCAAGTGCAACATTTTGATATAGCTTTGACTTGTGTAAAAAGTCAAATGTTAAATGAGGACATAACACCTGCAAATATAGTTGATTTATCATCTTATTTTAGGTAATAATTTTGAAATTATTAAGTATACGTTTTTTCATATCATATATATATTAATTTTTTTTTCATTTTAATAAGGATCCAACCTGCTCTGATAAGACTAGAATGGAGCAAAAAAAGTGATCCCAATTCCTTTGTTGATTATTATAATCATGGAGACTCTTTATTCTTGTTATTATTTGAAAGGTAAAATAATATGTTACTTACATAATTTATGTAGTATATATAGCTAATTAATATTACATAATTGTTATTCTAAAATTTTCCAGAGGCCCAGTTGCAATTATTAGAATAGTTGAAGCAGAAAATCTGTCTGGAGATGTTTTAGTTCAAAGATATTTGGAATTATCACAGGTTCAACAAGCTACTTCTCTTCTTCTAGCAATGAATTGGGATTTAAACCCACATATATGTATGCACTCATTAAATCAAATAGTAAATTATTTGTTTAAACAGTCATGGACACCAGAACGGGAAAGTAAGATTTATTTTTATACTTGTCTTTTTTTTCTAGTGTAAAATTGATCCAATGTTTCTTTTACACCAATATTTTCTACAGATCTAATTCAAAATGCATTAGGAAGTTTTCACGTTCCAATTAAACCAATGAGCCAGTCAGTTATTGAAGAATATGGTAATGAAGTGAGAGATTTAACTCGAAGATTTTTTCATCACCTCTTAAGGTAGAATATTTAAACAATAAATTAATATGTGATGACGTAAATATTGAATTAATTTTGATTGCTTTTCAGATATAGATTATTCGAAAAAGCGTTTCGACTAGCTATTGATTTAAATGATCACGACCTTTTTATGGACATACACTTTTATGCAATTGTACTTAAAGATACTGAAATGGCGGCTGCTGCTAAAGAAAAAGCTGAAGAAATAATAAGTAGATGCAACAGTTGTAGTAGTTCACGTATGTTTAAATGAGTAACACTTAGTATTTGCCTTTCTTTTTATGTTTTTACAGTGCATTTCTTATTTTTAATTTAGATTCAACATGTTCACGACCGTCGTGCTCGCTTTGTTCCGATTTTGCGAGTGATAAAGATGAATCTTATACAGAAGATACCGAGAGCGAAGAATCTCGAAAGAAAGAAAAAGTGCACGTCAAACGGTCTTCCAAACACAAGTATTCCAAGAATCTTAACAGTCAAGCTCCACCTCTTCCGGTTCTTTATCCACCTTTATATAATGGTAGTTTTATGTCCACCCCTTTTAATGAAGTTATTGATAAAAGTGAAGCTAATTTAATGTCCACATCTTTTAATGTACCAAATTGCAGTATTCCTTCAACTTCTTACAACTCTTCTGTACCTAATTTTATTCCAAATTCATTTTTCACTTCGGTACCATTCACAACACCTACAGTTTTTAGTCCACTGTCAAATCCGAACTATACAGAACCGATAAAAAGTTATGATAATTTAATGTTACCTTTTCGAAATCTTTCTATTACTAGCCAGTTAACGCCAAGCGTAGCACAATCGTCGCTTAATAGTATGTCTTTAGAAAATATTACAAATTCATATCAAATAGGTAATTTTATGTCAAGTTCTCTCGCTGTTACTTCATATGAACCTAAGTCTATAGAGATTCCATCAAGCTTAACGCAGTCTTCCATAGATAACTTGAGTAGCAATGTAATGTCGACATCTTTTAGTAATCGGTTATCAAGTACAGACCCTACCTCACAAAATGATACATATGTCAGTGGAGAATTTGATAATAATGATAAAAAATTAAGTGGATTAACGGTGCTAAAGAGTGTAAAAACTACTCCACATCAATTACTGCCTAATCCATTAAATGTTGCACAGGCAGATGATGCAGTCATTACAGTTAAACCAATTATGTCAACATGCAGTGATCCACCACCAGATTCGTTATTTAATTCAGGAAGTAATCTTATGTCCACATCTTTCAATGATCCTGAAGAACCTAATGATGATACTAATTCAAATTCTTGTGATAGTAGCACAAACAGTAACTCAACATCAAAACAAAAACACTCTATAATAAATATTCCACCCCCACCTCCTTCAATAACTGATTCACTGGCTAATTATATTCATAATTTGCCAAAGAAAAATTATGTTTTATCAAGAAGTACTCCTGGACTAACTGACATAGAAAATCCACTTTTGAAACTTCAACATGTTAAACCCTTACACAATACACCCAATTTATTGCAACAACAAAGTTCCATTTCAAATATTTTACAAAACCATCACAGGAATAATAATTTCCAATCTACTCGTAAATATAGACTGGATTATGATCTGGATTATGTACCATTTCATAATAGTTGTGATAATCTAAGTACTTTACATTCCAATATCAACCATATGAAATCCAATAGTTATAATATTCCATCCAAAACCTATGACAATAAGCACATTAAGCTAGGATTTTCACAAAGTGCTGTGAATATTGCTGGACACAAAGAACATAGATTATCTTCAAATGTGCCACCATTACCTGTTATAAGTACATCCAGTACTAATGACAAATCTTCTCTGTCTACTACATCTGTCGACATCACATCAACAATAACAGAGAAGCCAAAAGTAAAATTTTCAGATACAGTTACACACATACTTGTACCTAACTCAGTAAGTGATTTGTTGTTTTATTTTTGTTTATAAAGTATCAGAGAAATTTTTATACACTGATATACTCAATGTATTATTTAGGGATCAATGTATCGACCTATTCAGAAACGAACATCTTCATTAACCCATCCTTTGGATATGGACCCAAAACGAGAATTGGCTGAAAGTTTACCTCTCTGCTTAGGAAATGATGATTACCTCAAAGATTTTCAACCTTTATCTAGTAAGTAAACTTTTAACTTACTTGATGATTTATTGCTAAAAATTATATCAACATTTCAGAAGAAGAATGTGATACGACAAAAGAATCTTTGAAAACAGATGAAACTGCCAAAATCAAAGTTGTTCACTTTGGTCTTTTATAGTATTTAATTGGTGCAAAATAAATTTTAATGAAATGAGCTCTGCGCTGCAGAGTTTTTGTTAAACAGTAAAAGAGTATTATAGTAAGTTCTCAGATATTTTTATATACAACTATATTGTAAATATACTTTTATATTCTTTTATAAAATAAGAATAAATTTTTATATTAAATAGAAACTTAAGATATTTATTCAATATAATTACACGACGACACTACTTCTTTTATACCTCACTTGTCTTTTCCAATACCGTCCAATTCATCTTTCAATTCTAACAACTTCGTATCAGGTATATATCTCTTATTATCTTTCTCTTCAGAAAATTCATCAATATCTAGCATAACGCCTACAGGTAGTGCTTCTTCTATTACTTTAATGAAAATTGGTAATCTTACTGAAGTTACATTAGAAATCTTTAGAGCTCTGTGATAAATATGCAAATAGTATTCTGCTTCTGGTATTGTTGACTGTGGCTTGAATCTTATAACTTTTAAATCCTTGGAAGGTACAGCATAACTAAAAAGTTTTAAGACTTGTTAAAAAAAATTATATGATAAATTATAAGTGTGTAAACAATATTTAAAAGACCTTTCTTCCACATCGAAATCCATTAGGAGTGATATTTTGTGAACCCAGCCTTGATAACTTTCTAAAACCGGATAGTCATAGCCTCTTATATCGACAGTCAAAGGAGGATAAAGAGGGTATTTTGGTTTCAAAGCCTACAAAACATTATCATTAGAATATAGATACGAAAAATCAATATAAAGTTGATTTATGAAGATTAAAAAATTATATAACCTCTAAATAATCGGGCTCATAAATACTATAAGACCTTGGTACCATCTTGTTAAACGTTTTCCGTCTAGTAGAAGCAATTATCTAAAAATGAAAAAAATGTTAAATTAATTAAATTTCTCAATTATACATAGGAATTTGGAAAATTCCGTTTATTTACAAAGTATATAGAATAAGGTTAGAATATTCTATACGCTGTGATTGTAGAATTAAACTTACTCTACTGAAAATATTAACAGACATTTTTATAAAAAATTATCAAATACTGCAGTTAATAAAAAACAATCATTCTAAAACTTTCTAAATAAAATATTACGAGACTATCATCGCCAATAGTCGAACTGCATGCTGCAGTGCAAGTTCCGGGTAGCAGAAGCGATAATATTGCTCTAAGTATAAGCAGCGATCACTTCAAGTGTGAATATATTCATAATTTTTATACTCCATTATTGTTACAAATAATTTTACTTAGAATTTTATTCAAAATTTATATTATATAGTTAATATTTAACGATGCAAGTCGAACTTTTTATTTATTCACGAAGAATATTTAAAAACTGAGTAATTGTACTTTTTAATTATTATATAGTGAACAAAGCATAAAAGACATGCCTTATTTCGATTTACAATGTGTGATTAAAGTACACCAATAATCATCAAATATTTACTGATGAATATTGAAATACAATAAATTTTACGATGTAATAAATTTTTATGAAAGACCTAATAAGTATATAATGCGTTAAAATACTGGATACGTGTCAATTGTAACTACCTACTGTATTTAAAAGCATACAAAGTATTCGAACGGCTCAAACTTTAAGTACTTGCTAAATTAGACCGTTATTCATTTATTTATTAATTTATTAATGTTGAACATTAAAATTTCATTTAAATATGACGATTAAATGGTATTTTATTTTATGCGTAATACTAATATATATTATAAAAGAAGTTCGGTGCGATGTGAGTTTTAAGTTTTTTGATGAAAAATTTGTTATACGTATTACTTTTACTTTTCAATTCCGTTTTGGATCTTAGGTACAAGAAATCAATCTTCCTTATGAAGGAAAAATTTATAAATTTAACTTAACTAATCTAAAACACAAAGTTTTTAATGACGTTCCTGTTTGGACAGTTGGAAGGAATCCAGGGGATGATTTACAATACACATATGAGGTATGCTCGTTTTAAATATTATGCATTAAGTAAAATATGTTTCAACTCTAACGAATTATTTAAGGGTATAATAAAATCAAACGGAGTTATGTACGAAGATACCGCAATGAAAGCCATATTTTTCAAAAAAAATCATTGCAGTTCAAACTGTTGGGTGAGAAACAAACGCAGTCTTAATACTTATATGATAGATCAGTTAATCATGTAATTATACATTACATATACTGAATAGTAGATCGTTTCGTCGCATCAGTGAAAAAAGACGAATCTCAACTTTTCTGGGCAAAAAGGTTGTGATATCGATTTGTCCAGCAAAATTAAGATACGCTCTTTTCCTACTAAGGCGACGATGATATCTGTGTAAAAAGTGTAAAGATTATTTAAATTATTTATAGGAGGGTGTATTTGGTTTTGGTACTAAAAGAAATGTGATTAATTATCGCAGACAATCACGAAGTAGATCTCACACTGCTCCGAAAATCATTACGGGAATTTACAGATCATGTAAGATATTATAAGTAAAAGTAGCTATTATTTTTTATATCTATATATATATTTAAAATATAGATTTAGAACAAGAGTACTTTATCGTTTCAGATTCCATTAACGCAACTGTAAAAAGTAAAAACCTGAACATCAAAAAATCAGTGATCAATATTGATTCTCAAGTAAATTATTTAAAATTATTACTTATCATTGACAATGCGTTTTACAAGTTAGTTAAATTCTATTTACAATTCATTTGACAATTCATAACTTAAAATATAAATAATTTGGCTATCGTTTTGTAAAGGAAACTTGACAGCAGTCTGCAATACGCAACGAAGTATTTAAGTATTTTTTGGTCTTCTGTTGACTTACAATATCGAAATATCACATTTCCGAAGATCGAAGTTAGAATAGCTGGATTAATAATAGCCAAGGTAAAGTTTGGTAAATAAAGTAGCTATTTCCTTGTACAATAGGTAGTACATATGTATATAGCTTATGGAAATGTGGATGTATACATGATACACACGTGTTGTACACCTTTTTTTTATCTAAATTTTCTTTCACAATAGGATGATAAGGCTTTGAATTACGTCAGTAAGAATTCACCCGATGGAGTCAGCTTAAATTTAGACGAAGCCTTGATGTCTTTGAGCAATGATACAAGTTTTATTAAAAATACCAATCTCACTAATTACAATGCCATCGTCACAATGACCTCGTAACGATTACATTTTTTATAACTTATTATTTTATATTCACATTATATAATGTATACCTTTACTCACATATCCAACTATAATAATAATATTTTTTAGATTAAATGGATTCAGTCAAATAGGATCTTTCAAAATCGGAAGTAGCGGTAATTGAAAAAATATAAGATTTTTATTGATTATAATTTTTTTTAGTTTAAAATTTTCCTTTTTTCTTTTTTGTATCATTTTTGTACTCATAGGAGCCACCTTTAATGCAACGGCGTGCATAGAGGACTACGGTGCTTCTGTTATGGTGGACGATGGCATGTATCTCGGTATTCATAGCGCTGCCCATGAAATTGCTCACTTGTAATTATTACTCGTTTAGTATATTTGTCACACAACTGGTGCTCAGAGTTGCAGTATTTCCTGAAATAAAATTGTATTATTTTTTAAATTAAAAGTATATACATAATTTTATAGGATGGGCGTTGATCACGACGCAGAACCAGGCAATGGATTGCACTGTTTTCCCAAAGATCGCCGACGTGAATTGACTGTAATGTGGCCAAGGTTCGAAGAACGAGATTCCGTGTATTGGTCCGAGTGCAGTTTGAAAGCTCTGAAAATATTCTTGAGGTATAATAGCAAATGAAATTGACATAGTTGGAACCTATCAACGCCATGCATGTTATCCGGTATTCTTTTTTCAGCGACCAAAAGGAATCCTGGTGTCTAAAGAGCGAGTGAGCAGGCAAATGAATCAATCGGTACAATTAAAACTTAATGGCGGTTAAATAAGGTAGCTTGGACAACTAAAACGAAGAAAGAATTGTGGAAGATGAGCCAATAATTAATTTAATTAGCCGTTGCTCGTCATTAGCCTTTATATCGAAAATATTGTACGCTACAAAATATACTGTAAAATGTATTTTCATCGTGAAAATAAACAAATAAACAGTAATCCACTGTGTAATTTATCTTCCCACCGTAATCTCTGATAAACCGAAAAATAAAATCATATCCCATGATAGCCAATGAATTTACAGCGCCGCATCATCCTGGGACATCTGGAGCGTGAGCCTTAGCACCGACAGATACGAGAATGACGTCTTCAGCAGCTGGAGTATCGTGTTGCGGGTCACGTAGAAGAATTTTCCTGCCGTGATGTACAGAGGGATCCGCGCCCTCATCATCACGAACACGATGTCCTTCTGTACGCGATTGTCAAGCTCGTACCAGGCGCCCGAATAAACCGCTTGGACTATGCTCTCGCTCTGTGACAGCAGGTAGTCGCTCGCGTAGCCGTAGATGAAGGACTCGCTTATCATGAAGCTTATGCAGTTGGTGCTTATCAGCATCGTCATGTAGTCCAGCTTCGCGACCGATACGAGTATGCTGCAGCCTGGAACAATCCAATGTACAGGAGTTTCGTTTAATGCGTTTTTTTTTTCTTTGCGAATGTTTCGAGAATGGCTTGAATTGTATACGGGAGCAAATAAAGATTATAAAGATTACAACTATAACCACATTTGCATCCAAGCAAACTTTTCAAACAACCAGCATTAAACGTGTATAAAAAAAAAACTCACCACTCATGCAAATGAGTATGATACTGGTCATGAGCTGGAGGAGGACGACACCATTGAAACTGGCCTCGAGATTCTCACCGAGATTGACGAGCACCTTGTGTCTAGTAATCAGCTCGTCCACCTTGGCTTTTTGACTCGCTCGACTGACGGCTTCGCCCAACTCGTTCTCCCCCAGTCGTTGCCACTCCCTCTTCAATATCTCGAGCTGGGCGCACAGGTGAAACGAGAGACCGAAGAAGAAGCAGTCGGTGCAAGCGCCACTGGTGCAACAGTAGACGCACTGGATGTACTGAATCGCCAAGACGATCGGGTAGTAATCGGCGAGGACTTCCTTCGAGAAGTACGAGGTCTGACAGATGAACTCGTACTCGTAAATCTCGCCCGGTGACAATTGACGCTTAGCGAGGATGTTCACGAGGATGGTTCGGGTCAGGAACAGGGTCGTGCCTGCGTAAGCGACCGAATTGTAGATGATGTGCTGGTACTTGTAGATCTTCAACAATTATTTCCCGTGACTTTTTATATTTCTTTATACACATATTTTATACACTCTTATTTGTTTGTAAAGTAAAGTGGATAAGTCGGGATAACGGCTATTTTAAACGGTGCAAAGGATGATATTGTTTATATATGTATATATAAGTGACGTGTACTTTCGTGTGGATCCTCATGATTTCTAAATAATCCGGATCATTGGTATCGATCCAATCTCTGCGATAGGAATTGAGATTTTCAGCGATCTTGTCGCGATGAATGTACAGGCAGGCTTGCTTAGCGATAGTTAGGACGGCCGAGGCAAAGAAGAGACACACGTCGACCATCGCCGAAACCTCGCCGTTGTTCCAGTAGATTTCCGACCCGGTGTGCAGCATGAAAGTCGCCTGTTTCATTACAAGTTTTTTTTTGTTTCTTTTTATGCTCAAAAGTCTTTTTGGTTTTAAGAATATATATATATATATAAAACCTGCCGTGAGTTGTACGAATTTGTGCCAAACGAAATTTATTAAAATACATTTTGTCCAAAAATAACGGTGTATTCAGTTCTATCAGAATGAAATCAAGTGTTTTATACAGTAAATAAATGTACGCAGAGTGCGGAATAAAAAGAGAAAAAGAAAACCGGTGAAAAACCTGTGCGATGACCGCAACGACAAGGCGAAGAGTTTTGTAAGTACTCTTATCCTCGAGAGGCCAAACTCCAAGGAACCAAAGGAAGCCCCGATATACCGCGAAGGCATCGTCCACCTCCGGTTTCGAGTCCATTCCGCGCTAACTTTTCGCCACCTTGAGCACGGAAGACGCGCTCGAGGGATCGAAAAAATGGAGGTTCCGCGGACGTAATCATTTCAACTTAGTCAGTCGCGAGAGGAGCAAAGTTATAAGTTCCGCAGTGGCGATGGGCAGCATTTCTCTCTCGCGTCATATGAAATATTCCATTCTCGATTAAACAATCATGAAGCCCAGCGGGTCGTCTCCCGTCTGATGCGCGAATTAATAATTCGGATCTCTATACATCACGATGACGTGGAAAATGCAGTCTACGATTCTTCCCAGGTTTTCGCCATGCATGCTTAAGTGTCTCGGGGATGAAAATAACATAAGTCGGTAGAAGGGACGTAAAATACACGAGGGACGCGATGGAAGCGCAGTCATTGTCCGTTATTTCTATTTGCATTTATTAAAGTGAAACGCAAGAGGAAGATATATATCTATATATATTAATCTTGGTTATTCTGGAGACGATGAAAAATGCACGTCGAGAGAGAGGGAGAGAGAGAGACTTAGTCGCTCGGGCAACATGACTTAATAACTTCGGCTCTCCTTCTTTGCAGTCGGGAAATTCATTTTCTTCGGGTTTGCGATGTTAGCTCGGAAAATATGTGAACAGTGAGGAACGATGTATAACCAAAGAATATTCATGGAACTGATCAAACGGAAGACTGGAAAACATGCTTAGCGAAATGTGTTCAGTGTATCAACATATGC
>UELU01145769.1:53717-152581 GCA_900490025.1 Megastigmus dorsalis
AGAGAGAGACTTAGTCGCTCGGGCAACATGACTTAATAACTTCGGCTCTCCTTCTTTGCAGTCGGGAAATTCATTTTCTTCGGGTTTGCGATGTTAGCTCGGAAAATATGTGAACAGTGAGGAACGATGTATAACCAAAGAATATTCATGGAACTGATCAAACGGAAGACTGGAAAACATGCTTAGCGAAATGTGTTCAGTGTATCAACATATGCGTTGAGAATGCGACATTATAAAACAGTTTGATAAATTGAAAAGTACTTATCGAATCGTTAATTATTTATTTATTCAAACTTTACTTTGAACTTGGTAATTTGAAGTTCAAATCGTCACGGGAAATTTGGAAAAATTTCAACAAAATTCTCTATTGTTTTTAGTTGATTCTTATATCATAAGTTAAGATGATTAAAAGAAAAGGGCTTCTCGTAAAGGTATAAAAACAGTTGCATCAAATAGTTGTGGGTGGCTGCAATTAACACATGCACAGTTTATTCTGTAAAAATGGTCTAGCCATGCTTGGCACAAATCTACTTAATCTCACTAGCACTTGCACTATAAGCATTCTAATAAATATAATTTTATGAAGTTTTTTTATTGTGTCTTTTTAATTGATTAAACGTGGATCAGATAGAAGAAAATATATTCAATATGTATTCAATGAACGCGAGTGACGTGATGAGATAACAAAATGTGTCCTTCGAAAGTATATAACATTCATTATTTTACACATTTTTTCGTTTTTCCAATATTAATACATAAAATGATACCACTTTTAATCGCTTTTGATTTTGCGTAATGTCGCGAGGGAAAAAAGAATAAAATATGAACAAATTTGTGCTAGTACTAAAATTTAATAAGCTAGATGTTCACCGAAATGTACACATGAAATATAATTTTTATGCTCACTATGGATAATATTTAAAGATAGTATTAACTGAAATACTATGCTATTAATTTAAAAAAAATATATTTAACCTTCATAAAAAGTAACTCTCTTTTAAACAGGTAAAACAAATAATAAAACCTCCTTCACTCATTGTAGATGTCATTCGAGTTTTAATTTTTTAATGCATTTTTGGGATTACGAGTTCCGTTATTCTTCACTTCATTCATTTTTACGCTACTAAGCATATAATTGCTTATATACTTCCATATATATCTGAACGTATAGATAATTTTCCAGCCGTCTCTACTAGTAAGTAAAACCATTATTTTGAATACTGTTTTATTCGTAGGTCACAATATAATACCTGACTAGAGTGGTATTTTTGTGTATTGGACTTGTAGTGTGCTTGATTATCTAACGATATACATATTGATTGTAAGCTTGTATAGTAACATGATTTGTTACTTACCAAAACGATGATAACTATATTGGCACCTACTCTCTAAATTTGAATCAGTCGGAATTCACTATTTAGCAGTGGCAAGTATCTAATTAAATCTAATTACAATTTTATAGTCAACGCATACAACAAATACGTGTAACTTATTTTTTCTGAATATAGAAAATCTTGTAGGACCAGCTAAAAATCATTTGAAACATTTTCCTCGTCAAATGTTGTTATTTTAAAAGGAATGGTTAAAATTCATCCTTATGCAAATTTGGACTGTCGTACTTGCACTATTAGGTAGGTAAGTATTAGCACGACTTCATTGTAAACAATAGCTTCATAGGAATCCCATGTTTATTTATTTTAAATATAATATTGTGTGAAATTTTTGTGAGTTTTTATGAAAAATAAATTAAAATATAATGATATGTTATATATTTGCAGGATCATAATATAATACAGTGGATCCTTAAATGAAAATAAGCAGTATATTGACGATTACAAAGGCATTTAATAGCTTCGTTGAAAGTATATATACTTAAGAGGACTAATGAATGCATGAAATTGATTTTTAAACAGTCTATAGTATTACTGGATTACTTGATTACTTTGTGCAAGGGAGACCGCGGGGCGGTATTACCTGCCTTTACTTCAAAGATGGATAATTTATATTTAAGGGGACATCAGAGATACCCGTTTTACCTGAAGTAAATTTTTAAAAAACATTGTACATTGGTTTGTTTTTATCCAACCCTCCTTTTATCGCTATTTTGACTCTTCAGTCTCAAAACTGAGAAGCTGACTCAACTTGGAAACTTTCTAGAGTTAATATTATACATCATTAAGTTTCTATCATTCAGATCATAATTTTGATTAAAATCAGAGATCCAGTAGACAAGCTATTTTATTCCATGCCAGTTTTTGGGGTCGCTCTTTGCTTCGTTGTTGCGTTTCATATAATTATCCAGTCAAGTTATTAAGTCATATTTCGTCACTTGGAGTATAAAAAATATTAAATTGAAAAAATTGGCTCTCTTACATGATCGAAAGGGTAAAAAAGAGCCATTATTTAAACATTTTCTGTCAAGTAAAGAAGCCAATTTTTTTTTATTTAAATGTATATGTATATTATTGCACATTGCAAGTTTCGTATGTTTTCCTTGTAATATCATCATGGGTCAGTGTCGAAAATCTGCATTAAATTGTTAAATACTCCAACAAACCCTTAAAAATGAAAATGAGTAGTAAGAGATATTTTGCTAAATAATTCTTTCTTGAGAATTGTAATAGCTTAAATAAATAAAAATAAGAGTAAGACATATTTCTGTAGTAATATTCTTTAAAGAATATAATTTAATCAACCTATAGAGGCGATTTCTTATTGATTACTTCCAAAACAACGGATAAAACGAGACTTTCGAAACTTATTTTTCTTTCTTAAAACATCTCCAGCTGTTGGGTAATAAATATCTAAGCACTGTAAAATAAAATCTTATGCGTTGCACATTTTACTTTATTTTTATTATTTGCGTTTTTTTTATAGAGTAATTTTGCTGCATATTTGCCATCCGCTATGTTACGCTTTTTCCTGTATCTACTTGTTCCTATTAAAAAGAATTCAACTGGAAATCTATCTGGATTTCTAGGTTGTTTTTCGGGTGGCTTGTGATAGACTTAAGTTTTCGGGAAGTAGTTGCAATAATCTAAATAGATCTTCCACCTGAATGCCCATTTAGATTTTCAGGAATAAACTACCTCCAACTTTAATCAATTACTTGATTGACAGTTGACACGCTTTAAAATGAATCCCTACCGTATTAACTATTTAAACAGTCTTATACAAAGTTATAATTTCAATATTTTTCTTGCGAGTTTTTATAAAAATCATTGGGATATCTGCATATATTTGCACCATTTGTGTTTAAAACAAATGCTCATTCAAAACTTTCAGCAACGGGAAACATCCAATTAACGGTACATAACTGCCTCAACAATTGTCCCAGAACTGCGTAGAAAAAGTGTGTGTTTCCTGGAACGATCAAAATAAATCGATCGACCAGTGTACAAAAAAAAATGTCAGTGGTATATTTTCATCTAAATAAAACCGAGACAAAAGAAGACACGCGTATGTAAGCATATACATATATAGAGAGAAAAACCAGGGCTCGCATCATCGTTCGTTCTTTATGCGCATTCATAATTCGTATGCGTGTGCGTTAAGCGGACCGATATAACCCCCGATGATAATGCAATACAAAAGTAAAGGGTGCACATACGTACACACATGTTAAATAAGATATGTTACCAGAAAATTATCAGGCGCTATACTACCTCAAATGAATGCTTAAAAGCTTCCTTTTCTTCAGATACTTTGTTTTTCTCTGCTATTGCGCAATAAAAGGGTTGGTTATTCTTACTGTGGAGCCAAGGATGGTTGAATAGCTAAATTAACCTATTTGGAGCGAAGGCTGCATATTCCCTTTGACACTGACCAAATCTAACGTTTAATTGAAAGAGATTGATCCTCTTGCGGAAACTCCTTGTACAAGTTTTGTATTTAGTCAAAAATGTGGCCCTTACAGTGACGCCATTAACTATGCTATTCTGTCGGTTTGCTCCGTAATGGCTCTTTTCAAAATCGTTGCACTTCACATTTACATATCAAAATCGGTAGAGTCTTCTTCTGCACACTCTCGATGACTGTAAAACTTTATATTCAGTCAAAATCTGGGATATGTCAAATTTTCACGTATTTCCCATATTAAACCAATAACAACTTATTGATATGTGAAATTTTTACTTATATATTGTCAATGTCTACTTGATATTTTCATAGAATTCTGATAGAATATATGCATTTAAGCTCTTCAGGACTTCGTATTAAATATGGCATATCCAACTGCGTTTAGAAATTACTATAGGATTTTATAGAATATATTTATACCGAATATTACAATTACATCATACATCAAAGGCAGTAATTTCGAAAATGTCGAAAAAATCTGAATATTTAATACGTTATTCCTATAGCATAAAAAAACTATTCCATGATTTTTTTAGACTTATTTATCGTTTAATTGTTGAGCAAATCAAAGTGAGATAAAAGAAATTTAACACGTACTCTTATGGGACGCCAAGCGGCACAAAGGTTTGATACAAGATTGTTAAAAATTTTTAAAGCTTAAATTATACTTTTTCCTTTATAGAACAAAAGAAAAAAGTCTAATTTAGAGAATAAGAAATTTAATATTGGGTTTGTACATTAAATAAGTGACTATTTTTTATTTAAAACCTTTGCGCTCCGTAAGAGAGTGCATGTTAAATTTCTTTTATTTCTCTTTGATTTGTTCAAAAATGAAACGGTAAATAAATCTAAAAAAATCATAGACTTTTTTTATGCTATGAATAACATATTAAATTGGCAGAATTTTTTAACATTTTCGAAATTACTGCCAAACGTCCTTAAATTAGATTTTAATTACAAATTATAGTCTTAAAAAAATTTCAACTGATGACTTATTTCATTGTTACATATCATTTATTTTAATAGTATAATATATTCACAGATTCTATAAGTGGCTTACAGTCATATATTGAATAAGTAAATACATACATATTCTATCTGGACGACTTTGCATTTGAGTAATATGTGCATATAGTCACATATATAATATGTAACTAATATGTACATACTTATTGTAGATTTAGAGAAATAAATAGTATATTTGGAATTCCTTATATTTGCGTCGTGTACTTCTGTAATGTTTTTTCAAAACCTTTTTTGCACTAGATCACAAAATCTTATTATAAAATACCATTCGCGTCCGAAACAAATATTCATCCAAAGCTTGCAACAACGACAAACATCCAGTCAACACTGTCTAACTCCCTCAACCAATTTCGTAGGACTGCTTAGAGAGAGAATATCTCTTTCTCTTCTCAACTCATTCACGTTATCGATCGTTGAAAAGAAAATAGACGATGCGAATAGTACATTTTTATATCAGAAAAAAAAACCCGAGTGAGACGAGAAAAGACGAATTCCATATCCGTAAAAACTTAGAGAGAGAGAAAAAAGGCTTGCAAATATATATTCGCTCGTTCTTTATGCGCATCCGTAATGCACATAGGTGTGTGCGTAGATGCAACCGATATAGCATCCAGTGTGTACTCGGATACAAAAATAAAGGGTGCGCATGCACATGTTAAATAAGATATGTCCTGCTGTACGCGTATACCATCAGAAAACTATCGGCTACCTCCTCGTGTGAATGCTTAAGTAAGGCCAAATTAAGCTTCTGCGTTTTATCTCTATTGTTTTCTAATAATTAGTTTCTCTATGCATACGTTTTGTTTTTTTCTTTTTTCTTTTACTTATACGCGTCGCTTACCACGTATTCAAGGGGTTACATACAGAAGGTGTGTTGATACTAAATTGAGCTTCAGCGAGCCATGGACGATAGAGTGGCAAAACCCTCTTGGAGCAAAGATGCCAAGTTTGCATTGAATCTGAATAAGTTTATAGTTTGGCCCTTGGGACTTTGGCCGCTTCAGTGCGACGATTGTTTTTCCTGGTTTCGCCTTGTCTTTGCCTTTCTGTCGCAGGTGATTTTGGGCTTGTTTACCTTGATTTGTTGTTTTTGCTTCGTAAGAAAATGCTTTTTTAAGGCGCATAGGTTTATTATCAGCTGAAGTCTCAATGTACTGTGAAAAAAATATACAAACATTTTAAATTGAATTCTGCATAAATATAAGGTACGAATCCAGATATACGATCGGCTAGATTAGTTATCAATCTAAAATGTATTTGTGTACTTTGTAGAAAAAGACTTGTTAAAATTGATTATTAGGAAGAGGAAAAGTCTAAAACCAATATTTTGAAAAAATATAAATTTTAAGTTCAATGGTTATTTGAATGGATCCTGTTGCATTTTCTTTATCAAAACTAATATAAGCAATAGCTTTCTATTTGTTAGCTTCTCAAATTTTATAGTTTTGATTTTTGATATATTTTATAGTGAGTGCATACATTTGCTATAACATTTTTAATCTAATGATAAAAATAACTAGTATAAGTAGTTTACATAATAACTTGTTCAAAAATTAGTTAAAAAATTATACAGAGTAGGTATAACCAACTGATTTTATTCAAAAACTATATTGATATGTTCACAACGACAATAACAGTTTGTATGGATCTATAAAATTAATATTAAGGTTTGTCTTTGCACCGCTTGGTTTAGGTATGGATGATATTCGTCCAGTTGCTAGCGGCGTACCGAAATTGCGGAGGTGCCAGCGACGTGGTAGACTACGTAATGTTGTCGGTTTGTGCCGTGATGGCCCTATCAAAGATCGTCGCTATTCGTGTTCACATGGACAAGGTTCGGGGTATCTTCTTCTGCGCTCTCGACGACTGGGTATCCATCGGCGACAAGAAATCTCGAGACATAGTGATACCGTTCGCCAAAACCGGTCGAAAAGTGTTTTTCTTACAAATAGTATCGAGCTACGTATCCAACACTCTCATCATCATCGGCTCTCTACCCTTTCTCATGCCACCGATCAGCAATGAAACATTCTGGTTAACAAACTTTAATGACCCTGATTATAGATTATAGTATAACAGGAAATGATTTTCTACGTATTTTGAAATAGCGTTAGAAATAACTTTTAAAAAAGTGATCTATTCGAAAACCATACACTAATATAAAAATGATTAATTATTGTATATAGCAGTCTTGGCTACACTTGCTTGTAAGTTCTATTGGAAAAATATTATCATTGATATCCACGTTAGATTCATGACATGACAAAATATATAACTTTTACATACTTGGATAAGTCGTAGGAAAATAATACATCTAATGTAATCCCACCTGGATTTTATCTTCAGATATGGGCATTGATCTATAGTTTTTTCTGCAAAGACGGGAATATACATATATGTATCCGAGACCCGCATTATTGACCGAATCCGTACGTCTGTCTGCTTTTCTCAATAAATTGCATTCTACGCCTTTTTCTCCATAGGGATAACGCGACATCGGTGTCCATCGCGAGACAGCTGCCATTGAACACGGGCTGTCTATTCGCTCATTGCAGAGATGGGATTTACGGCTTCTTGCACGCCTACGAAAGCGTCACAATCATGCTGACAGCTCACGGCAACGTCGGCTGCGACGTATTCTTCTTCAGTCTGGCGATGCATCTGTGCGGACAGATTGAATTGCTGAAAACCGAATTGGCGGATATTGGCGCGATACCGGAAGAACCTCATACAGAGACGCGCGCGCGTATTGCTGGATACGTTCGTAGACACTGCCGATTGCTGGAAATGGCTCGAGCACTGGGAGAAGCCGTTTCTGGAATGCTGGTCATTCAATTGTTGACGAATGCCGGGCTGAATTTGATGTTGGGTGAGCGAAATACTTAATTTTCTACGTATATTTTAGCAAATATAGATGAAATAATTGTACGATTAAGCGGGTACGATATTTTTCATATATATATTTCCGTTATCGTAAGTGCAGTAATTAGTGTACAAGCTTTTGGTGTTATTATTTTAAGCTTTACCGGTAGCTATTGCAATACTTGTACAACGATTCTCATGATTACTTGCTTAGAGAAATTTTGAATGGGTAATTATTCTTGTTTATTTTAAAATCATGAGCATCAGCTTTGTCAAGTCATGAAAATAAAAAATATTATCATGTACCACGATATTTTGAACCTATAGTGGCTTATAAAGTGATCGAAGCTATAATTTCAACATCAATATTTACAATCTTACGATTAAAGTAGATAATTTTAAATCTAAGGAGCTAAGCACAGCACGAACCTATGTACCCGATAATATGCCACACAGGTATTCGCGTAATAATGGCGATAAAAAGCGGCATACCCTCCGACGCCCTGAGACCGATAGTCGCATTTAACGTGCTAATGCTCCAGCTGTTCCTGCTCAGCTACGCCAGCGATCGTCTCTCGAGCCAATCCGAGTCCGTGGTCGACGCTGTCTACGACAGCTGCTGGTACGAGTTACCGTCGACCCAACGGCGGGACTTGTACTTCATGGCCGCGCGATCGAATAAACCGATTTACTTGATGGCCGGACAGTTTTATGCAATGAACATTGAGAATTTCATGAACGTACTCAAGGCCTCCTTTTCCTACTTTTCGATACTCAGGGTAATGTTTGACGCTTGATTTCAATGCTTTCGAAGATTTAAGGGGGTTAAATAATTTTATTTTGTTGTGAATGTTAACTTAGTTGTTGTGCGAAATTAGACAAAGGATGGAAAAAAATAAAAGAAAAATTGTTATGACGATATTGTGTTGGTTTATTACATTGAAATATAAATTTTATTAGTAATTAGTAACAAGAAGACAAAAATTGTAAATACAGAAAATATTTTTATTGATATAAAATGGTTTTTTGAAAACAAAATATTACAAGTACAATAAATGCGCGTTAATTATATTGATTCGCTTATTTGATTTCATCAAATTGTTTAGTCTGGAAAGCGGTATAATAGATATATCGATGAGCATTACACTATTTTTTCGGATTTCGGATACATGCACTCATCTTATATTCGAAAATAATAAAAAGGTCGAATGGTACTTACCAATTATAAATGTCTATTCATTTATCTATTACTGTATAATCTCAAAGTATATGTATAGAAATCAGCTTAATTAGCCATAGGTAAATCTCTTAATTTTTTATAATGATTATGATGGGAAGTACTTCGGTTATAAGAATTAAGTAAATCTTAAATATATAGTTTTGTTTTCAAGTAGTGAGTGCTCTAAGCGTTGTGAAGTAAGATATCGATGTGGACAATATCTGTAACCATTATTATAAAAGAAAAATTAAAAAAATCGAAGAATGAATAGCAATTAATGGTCATCGAACAACTTACGCCTGTTACATAGGCCAAATTAAGGGTAGTCATAATTCCAGCTACGTGTATCTTAAGATTATCTTGGCACCTTAACATAATTATACTCTTGGTAAGTTTTTCGTTTTTATCGTTGTCATGCCATCCAGTGGAATATACAGAGAAGCTGATGTTATGACTCTAAAATGGGTTACATCTCTGTCAAAGGGATTAACGCAGAAATAAGATAGCTTTCAAACTATAATATTCGTTAAACTTACAAGAGTCGATAAATCATCAGCACATATAGCATTCATAATGAGCCTTACGGAATTGATCAAGAGAACAACGCCAAATCTTTGAAGAGACGCTATTGATACATCGGGCTGTCAATGAATAAATGATCTATTACGGATACGCTTTCGAAAATTTGCTACAATTTGGTAATCAATAAAAATCCATACATTGATAATTTGCAAACCTGCTCCAACTGTATAGCTGATGAAACAAATGACTGTCTTCGATACCACCATTCGTACGGCGTAATTTATTTGATCCCCTGTTCTACAGAACATCGAATGTTAGGAAATAATCTTGAGATCGGAAAAATGAGAAACCGACACTGGTAAGCAGTACCTGAGAATAGATTGATGATCGCGAATGCATCTTTTCAGACCGTCCAAATTCTTAATTTCTTGAAGATCAGACGCTAACACCTTCAAGCGAACATTACAAACATAAATGAGCAAATAAACCGTAGCGTCGAGATTCACCATCACACTGGTATAACACATGACGACGATTTGATGAAAGTAGAGAAAAATATCGGAAATCGGCGATCTTATCGATGGAGGATAGTAAGCCGTTGTCAACAAGTTGTTCCAGGTAGTGATCGCAGGGGCCGAAAAATATAGTATCACTAATACTAAATAAAGGAAGGTTATAAATGCCATAAACAGAACAAACGTAACCGACTCTTCTTTTATAAAGGATTGTCTGTTCACATCGGGCACTTTTAGATATTCTTCAGCTTGTATGAGAACATGCTGAAAAGGTAATGTAAACCATATTATTTGCGTCTATTATTGCAGAGATTTTTACTGTAATGTAACATTTTCTTTCAAATAAATATACTTGTAACTTTATCATTTATCTAGAAAAGTAAGTTAAATGGGTTTGTCGATCTTTTCGAGGTAAGGAATGGGATGGGAGATTAAATTTTAATCATCAACTAATTTCTTGACGTTTCGATGACCGCAATATCATCCCTACTAGAACTTGAAACTTTTCTTTGAAATAATGTTTCAAGTTCTGATAAGGATGATATTGGTCATCGAAACGTCAAGAAATTAATGAGTGATTTGAAAATTTAATTTTTACCTCATCTCTTGAGTCGAAGATATCAGCAATTTTCTTATATTATTTATAAAGAACAGACTACAATAATTACATTATTATCAACTAGTAATTTTGAATTTTAAGTAAGCGATGATAAGAAATCGTGATAAATGCAAATTCCCTAGTGCGTTCAAAAACTAATCAAGCATGGAAAAAGTAAGAATAATGGTTTTTAAATGATTAATACCTGCAGAGTCGCACGATGGAGCTTATAGTTAAGCAGACAGACGATAGCCTCAACCATGGAGACAAATTCCAACCACGAAAATGTAGCTAACGTGTAGTCACCCCAAGCTTGGTAACAGGTATTTAACGTGATCAACGATGCCGCGATGCAGTTGAGAAAATAGAACCACCATAGAGAACTGTACAAAATGCACCAGACCGCGTTCGCGTTATAATCTAATGGCCAGACGGCATAAATTGTCCCCATGTACTTGATAAACTTCAAACTTTTTAATACGTTCATATTAGCAATTCACATGTCTCGATCGTTAGGAAGAGATGGGACTGTTCGGTCTTTCTACGAGACGCGATACTAAGCTAATGAGTAGTGCAGAATTATATGCGCTGGAGGTTTGTGTCTAACTCTATTCTATTTACAACCCATATAATAGTCTACTTTGGATCGGGTTCATTAGTGAATGATTAATATAGACTGTCTTACATAATATAAGAAGCATTACCACCACATATGTTGGCATAGCCTGCATTTTTCTTCATTCGAATGTAAATAGCCAAGCAAATACTTACATAGGGAATGTAATATGAGAGAAAATATCTAAGTCTCGTGTGTCAGGACCTCATTAGCGTAAACGAGACAAAAAGTCACTGATTTTTTAATGATAGTTATCCATAGTCGTAGAAATTGCAGTTAAGATGCAATTGTATGCTATTTTTCAGAATTGATTGATTGATCAAAATTTATTTCATGTTTAATTAGCAAGTATTTTTTGGATTAGATCAAAATATTGTTTTAAGCAAGAGTATGTTTCTAAGTGTGTAATTAGTAGCACGTGTGGATGAAAATGGAAAAAACACTTTATGTAACATGAGTAATTAATTGTTTTGAAGAATATAATGTTTTTTTAAAGTATATTTTTTATTGAGTAATAAAAACAATAAAAACAGGAATAAATTCACTTTTAATTATCCAGTTTGTTTTCGATAAATTATAATGTGATATGCCGTGTAGATTTCAAGTTCGTCGACAAATAAAGTTCTTACTTGAGACTATGCATTTATTATTACGCGGTCAAAATCTGCTTTCATGTTACACGTTTCATGTTTACATTTCAAACCCATTTTATATTACGATAGCTATTTTCGCAGAGCACAAATTTCAAACAAATAAAAAGAACCATTCACATGTTCAAAGGGGGTCAAGGATTCTAATAGATATTTAAAAATAGTATATCGCTGAATGATAAAAAACAATAGCCACAGTTACAGTCGGAAATGCTATGAGTGCGAGAGAGATAACACGTATACAGCCCTACTTTAACGCTTGTGCAAAGTTTAAATAAGTACAATTTCAAAGAATAAAAAAAAAAAAATTACGCAGAGGAAAAATCGATTTCGAAAAATTTTAAAGTGACTTCTAGAGTCTGGAAATGAAGTTCGGTACCAGGTAATTTTTTCAAATAGGTCTTAAATATTCGAGATATTATTTCCATTTAAATAGAATCAATTTCTTCTTATTTTTTTACATCAACAATGAAGAATCCTATAGCGACTATATGAAAAATAAGTTTAGTTATTTCTCTATTTACCAAACTCATTTTCAGCTGATGAGATTTAATAGTTGAAAGTAAAACATCAGTACTCATATATTTTACTTAAATTGCAAGCATCTCAGGATTCATGGACCATCATGGGATCCATAAACCATATAAGTCTTGCACACTTATTGAATATTTAATGTCTGGTAATTATCAAAGTATCGGGGTAATTTCAGCTGATCTTATTCGACAATTATATTTACTGTAAAATTCGATTGAGGTCCATTACTTTGAGAAGGTGTTATTTATCTATTTTTTCCTCCTAAACACAAATCTTTGGGTCGGAATTCCGTAAATAGGTCAGATCAATTGTTATTAAATAAAATTTTAAATGTTTAAAATGCTCTAGCGGCTAACGTATTGCAGCTAGAGACATTACGACCAGCATCAAAACTTTTCTTTTTTAACGAGGAATAAAATGCAATCGTATTTTTTAAAATACCTATATTCGTACCCGAGAAATACTCATTTGAAGTGTTGTCACTCCGCAAATTGGATGTAACTTTTTTTCCATACAATATAATGAGAATTATAATAGCTTGTTTTGAAGAGTATATCTTGCACTATTGATATGTATTAAGAAAGTGATCGAATTATTATAAAAATCAATTTTTTTTTAATTATTCGTGCTATCCAGATTTATGTTAAAAATTATTCAAACCAATTCAGAAATGTTCACTAAGTATTGCAGTATAAGCTCCTTTTGTTGGAATTTAAACAAAATTTCAAGTAGATCAAAAGTTACGGGTAATAAAGCAATTTAGCAATGTGTAGCGTATAGAACACTCCACGTTACGGAATGCAAGTATATTTTCGATTTTTAATGCATTATTAAGTTTATTTAGATTTTATGTATGAACTTATTTTTGTATCAATAACTGTTTAGTAGTATAATAATTCGATCACTTTCTTAATAAATATCAATCGTGCGAGATATACTTTCCAAAACAAGATGTTATAAGACTCATTATATTATACAGAAAAAAAGTTACAGCCAATTTGCGAAGTGACGGTGACGCTAAGGCCGTAAAACCATGCTTAAAACACTTCAAATGAGTATATCTCGAGAACGAATATAGATACTTTAAAATATCTGGTTACATTTTATTCCTCATTAAAAAAACAAGTTTCGACGCTTGTCAATTTAAATTGTTAATAACAATTGATCTGATCTATTTACGGAATTCCGACCGAAAGATTCGTGTTCAGCAGTAAAAAATACATAAAGAAGACCTTCTCAAAGTAGTGGAACTCAATCGACCACGGAATCATACTCAGCGCCTAGACTAACTGTCATATAGGTAAGCGGGACATAATAACATTAGATACTGGATTCCAAAATAATAATTATTTAGCATATTATCTGATCTTGTGGAATTATGTATAATCTGCAATTAGTAATATAAGATAAAAGCTAATATTTGTCGCACAATCAATTTTTCCTTGTTTGCAAATGCGTAATTTACTTTCCAATACCCGGCTTCGAATTGAAAAGCATATTAGATAATTTGTAAACAACTGTTTATATGCGCATTAAGGTCATCTGTAATTCTACACCTTCATCTAATTATCTAGAAGAAGTAATTGTAAGGTATAAACGGGAGAGACAGTAATATAAACGCTTAATGAAAGGTTGAGGCAATGATACATAATTATGTTTTTGGAAAGAGAAAAACTTACATATATTTTATTAAATACTTAGGTATTTACATAGTTTCACATAATGGTAAGTGTGTATATATATATAGTATTCACGTAAATTTGAAAATATCTGAAAGTCAATAAATCTTACAAATTTTAGTGAAAAATGATAGTCATACCTTACTTACGTGAGCGAGAAACCTACTACCTGCACATTTTTCTGCTTGTCCACAAATGTTATATACTAAGTGAGAATATAAAAGATTATGGTATCGACATAAATGTAAATCTGCTTCATCAGATTTTATCATAAATTAACAAATAAAGTATTATTGTCATAATCATTGTGATTACCTCTTGATTGAATTGATTAATTGAAAATACCAATATTTAACGCTCCGTGAAATCATTCCCCTTAGCGCAGACCTTTAGGAAAGTCTGTGCACCTATACTAAACGAGACCTTTTCCTTTGATATATTCATTCGCACGAATTTTTAAATTTTATAAATTACATATAGCACATGAATATTAACAAAACACCATCATATTGATGCCATGTATTGATTTGTAAGTAAATAAATAAAATTAGATTCAGAACTTAAGAAATTATAAATCAAAATACATTGTATTTATAAACTTTACTAACTATATATAGTTATATATAAATATCAAGATGCCTTATCTAAAGAGTAAATCCTAAAGTTACAACTAAATTATAATGGAACATTATTCACTGCCTGAATACTTATTGCGCATTCTCATCTCTCGCTACTTACGCATTAACGTGTTCGCGCATGTGTTTATTGGGTCCAAACCATTAATATTTTGCTTCGCTATAAAGTTATTTAAATTTATTGACTTATAAATTACTTCAATGTTTTTATTCATTTTTATTATAATGCTTATCGGTATGCTTCATTTCATCGATCCATATAATAACTATATGTATGTATTATATATATTTAAATTTAAATTATTACATGTCTGTAAAAAGAATTTGAAATGAGATCTATATGCAAAAATAATGCTAAAAAGTGATATACAATTTATAATTATACAGGACTATTTTAAACATTCAAATTTCTAATTTACCATACCTAGATCTGATTTATTAGTTTATAACATTTTGTCAATTAAGAATATTTTTATAAAAGTATTATTGAAATTGGTATAATTGAGTTAACACTATGTATATTCCATATTTTTATACTTATAAATTAGAACTGCTTTAACGTTTGTTTTTCTCTTTAAATTATTAGATATTCGAAATACGTGTGCTGGGAAAAATAAATCTAAAGTTCAAGCCGATCTTATAATAACGAAAATTTAAAAAAAGGTTCTAAAATGATTGAGTTGATGCAAACTCATCTTTTCATTCGGTACCCGCGCTAACTCGAAAAGTTTTCCGCGTATCAGCGCTTTCTGACACGTACTTCCATAAATATGTGAAATTCGTTTAAAAAATTCACGTGTTACTACCACAATCTTGTGGGCGAGAAAAGGAGCGTGCATGCTAGTTAGATGGAAAGAGAAAGAGAGAGCAGCACAAAATCGATCAGCTGCCGCAACAGAACTCGCGCAAAGTTTACATTTTCCATTCCCGCTTCATTGTGTGTATGCACGTGCATGTATGACTATGTATATGCGGGTGGGAGAGAGAGAGAGAGAGACTTCATACTAACCTAACCTAACTGCTTATCAAGTAAAAGTTTGCAGCTGTGCAGTGGAGAAAAGGATTTATACGGCGAGTAAGAGTGGAGGGGGCAAGGATATCGTCTGCCTCATCAGCTGCTCGGGAGCTGTCAACGGCAGAAGAAAACTCATCCCTCTTCTGCCGCACCGAATTCTAAAAAGACGAAAAACCGCTCGCGCGCGCGTGCGTCCAACACACTCTCATTCTCTCTCTCTCTCTCTCTCTCTCTCTCTCACTCAGTGTGACGCATATGTACGCGGCTGCATGTACAGAAATGCCCGCGTGCATTTTCGATAGAGCGAATCGATAAAGCCCGGAAAATCCGCGCGCATACATATGTATACACACAGTCGCACACACACATGGAGATGAGGTGGAGGAGCAGGAGAGAAGCGAGCTGCCACCGCGGCTGCTACTGTCGCTGCTGCTACTGCGCCGGAGCCGAGGAGCATCATTCGAACTCGAGCAAGTCGAGGACAGCCGAAAGGCGCTGCAGGTTCCCTCGTTTTCCTTGAGAGAGCGCGCGTCGTCTGCTCTGCTCTCTCTCTCTCCTCTCCCTCCCTTATACTGTTTTTTCCCTTTTTTTTCCACTTTTGTTGTTGTACATTGCACAACGCGCGACGGGGGTGCAGTGCTACGCTCCAACGGCTAAGAGGAAGTGAGAGAGAGAGAGAGAGCGTGCGTGTGTGTGCGCGAGAGGGTTGGCGCGGCGATCTCTGCAAAAATAAAACGTGTGCGTCGAGAGAGCGAGACATAGGGAGCTAGAGAGAGTGTGGCAATGGACTTAGCCGGATCCGTTGGAATAACAAAAGCCGTGGGCGACTTTGAGACTTTAGCCGCCTCCTTATCGTAGCCCGCGTGTACGACGCGCTCACTGGCTCAATAATGATTCGTTGCTCGCTTATCTGATCGGAGTAGGGCCACATTTACCAGCCGCGTGAAAGTCAGCGGGGCGACGAGGACGTAGAGTTTTTCTCTTGCTGCGGCCAGTCAACGACGTAAGTCTGACGTCCTCCATCTATACAATTCCTCTCTGTGTCTATTATTTTTTTATTTCTAGGTTATCGAAGCAGTCGTGCGCGTTGGTGCATGTTTATTATCTTTTTCTCTCGCGTTATAATTGTTTCCGCCGCGTTGTTAACCTTCCGCAAACGGAGAGATTTGCTCGGGGCGCTCTTCGCACGTTTCATTGATTACACTCGAGAGCAAGTGACGAGCTGCAACGTGGAACTATTTTTTTTTTAGTTTGTGAAATATATTATTCATTTATTTGATTGTTGAAAGAAGTAGAGGTATAGAAAACGGTTCATTTAGTTTTAAATAAATCTTAACTTGTCTTATTACTTGAGTGTGAAATAATGTTTATCTGCAGTACTTTTTTTTAATGTTAAAAACAAGGGTGTACAAATGCAAAGAAATTATAACAAAATAGTTTTTTTATTTCAAGAAATGTGCAGAATTGTGTTTTTTATTATAAATGTATAGTGATTCATTAATTACATATATAGAACATTCAGCTTATCATTTTAAACTGAAATAATTTGAGTTATCAGTGACTCATGATAGCTCAGAAATTTGTAGAGTAATATTTTACATCCTTTACATCAGTCTAAAATGTTTTCTTTAATTTCTGCACATTTTCAAAGAAAAGTTTGGTTTTAAAGTACAGCTTTTTCACAGTTAACTGGACTTAAGAACTTTGACTGCCTTTTTTTGTGTGTTGCACAATAATTTTAAATTTAGAAGTTGTAAAAGTTTCCTCAAAGGCTGGTTAATTATTTTTATCAGCTAAATTTCTGTTTATCAACTGACTGCAGCAATTTACTGTCTAATCTAACACAAATTATTAGAATTCCCTCAATTATATCTCTTTCATGCTCTTTATTGGAATGGCCTTAGTGATGAGGTACTAATAGTTCATAATTGATTGTGCTGTTAATGAAGGAAGTCTTATAATGGATGTTGGCCTGGTGAAAATTGCAGAAGACAAAGACTTTGAAAAGCTAAAGAAACTGTATGATGACAACAATGACTGGAGATTGGACTATAATAAACCAGACTTATCAGTTTGGACTAAAACCGTCCCAGGAATCAGTTTCAGAATGGTGAAGGTAAATTTATTTTTTGATAACAACTTTCTTACCCAACTAAATCTTATATTCTTTTATCAAAGTAAATATGCACGAAGGAATTTTCTTTCTGTATTCAATCTTCCTATTTGCATTGACTCGTTTGTGATTGTAGATTAGAACAAGATTCCCTGATGTCTTGCCTGAAACATTGTACGATGTTTTACATGATCCTGAATACAGAAAGGTGTGGGATACCCATATGATTGATTCAAAGGACATAGGCTTTTTTAATCCTAATAATGATCTTGGTTACTACTCAAGTAAGTATCAGTTATATTTCATGTATTCAATAATGATTGAAATGTTTGTACTCACTTAAAATATATTTTACAGTGGCCTGTCCTTCACCACTGAAAAATAGAGATTTTGTTTTGCAAAGATCTTGGCTTGATATTGGAACAGAACAATTAATTATAAATCATTCTGTTTTTCACAAAGACTATCCTCCAAAAAAAAGTTTTGTAAGAGCCACTTCATATCTAACAGGTAAATATTTGAAAGAAAAATGCAAATAATTAAATTTGAAAAATACAATTTGCTTTTCATTGCAGGGTATGTAGTAAGACCATCACGTAATGGGGAAGGTTCTGAACTCGGTTACGTATCTCACACAGATCCTCATGGAAAGTTACCCGTATGGCTGGTGAATAAAGTCACACAAATATTTGCCCCAAAGGTAAGAAACATATTTATAGTAGATTTTTCTTGTACAGAATGGATACAAACTCAACTACTCAATTACAGATGGTAAAAAAGTTACACAAAGCTTCAGTGGGTTATCCTAGCTGGAAGGTACTCAACAATCCAAATTATAAGCCATGGCACTTTCCAGAACAAATAACTTCGCCAAGAATACGAATAGAAGATGTAAGTATTACATAGTTGAATTGATTTTGTGGAAACGTACTCATAAAAAATTTTACTCCAAGTTCGAAATTTCGCTTGACATAATTTAAATACTGATCTAAAAAGAGAATGCACGTTGAACCTATAATATTATCGCAGCACAGATCCTTGAGTTAATTTCCACTAAAAATCTCGATTGTTGCATATTCTTAATTAATTTTTTTCATAGGCACACGTAGACTAGTCTAGTTTTCACCGTGAAAATATTCAATTATTTTTGAAACTTTATTTTATTATCTAGTGCGTGAAATCAGCGGAGGAAAAGAATCTTAAAAACAATTACGTTGACGAATCTAATTTAAAGGAGGCGCGAAGTAAAGATATCGAAATTATGGACAGTGATTAACCTTCCATTGAAACAAGATGACTGTTAATAAGTAGGTAGACATTCATTTTCCAAATAATTCAGCTTGTGAAGTTCAGTATTGTAGTAAGTACCGAGAGAAAGCATGACGTTTGCCCGGAGATTTTATACGATGATAAAGTTCGATTTAGCAATTCTTGAGTGCCGATCGACCGACGATCGGTGCAAGTGTTAACCGTTATTATCTGTGTCCGACGATGGATTGCGAGGAGCTCGCCGGAAGTTATTTTACGAGAAGACTCGTACTTTTACGCGCAATGTATAGTCTTTCGAGGAAAATAAGTACCGACGATTTTAGTCACGAGAAAAATACCAAAGCTAAATAAAAAATAAATATAACGCGCAATATACAGGGTATAACTCGTACATAAGTATTTGCACAAACTATAAGCAAAAAAAAATTACAAGTATCGTTCTTTTTGGTCAATTTCGATTTCTACCAACATCACGGTGAACATATTGCGAAAAACCATTGAGTCAAGTATACCGTTTATATTGTGCGTTTATCTATAGTCTTGTTGCTCATTGTATCAACGATAATGTTTGAAGAATAAAAAAAAAACGAGTTTTATAGTACATAGTTTCGAGGATGCAGTAGGTGGTTTTTACACCAACGATCAGGGAGTTCATGTAAATCTGTTTTAAAGACTAGTCTTGTCGTCTAGTTAGGTGAAGTTTCGAAAACCAAGTATTAACATTGTTAAAATTTAGTTTGAAAAATATTTTAGTGAGAAAGAGAGAAAGAGATAAGGGGTGGCTTGTTACGTGGGAAATATACTTTTGCGCGTGCAAAAGTTTGTTTTGAAATCATCACATTTTTATCGAGAACTTTCTCTTTGCCATGAATAATATATTATTCCAGTTTTATCTTACACTATTATAATGTATTTCAATTAACAATATCGAATAAGATATTTGATTAAATACTTTAATCGATTTATATTTAAGTAAACTTTTTCTACTTTACATAAGACTTTTTCTCCATTTCTTATCGACGTTTTTTCTAATTCCTGTGACGTTTATTACTATTATTCTATGTATCTGCAAGACTGCGATTGGCTATAAACGCATTTATATTTCATATTCTAATAATCGCTTCAGCTCTGCTTTCGCAATGAAATTATTCCATTGGAAAGGAAATTTATGCATTATTTATTTTATTCTCGTGTGCATTAAATACAAATCCGACACGATTTTAAGGATACGAACGTCAATTTTACAGACAAATAACTAGCTTAGACAATTCCGTCAATTTACGTTCGATTTTTCGGAAGAAAGTTGTAATTTCAATTGCTACATGTACTGAATTGCACTTTCGCTATACCGTCACACATCTATGCAAAACAGATTTTTATAGATTTTTAACGAGGACAGCAAAACTCTGAAACGAAGACTTTCTTTAAGGGGCTCAAACTATGATGAATTTTGAGAATCAGGATATTCCTGTAGAATATATCAAATGTTATGATACTGAAAATGCAATTCTTGGATCAATATTCGTGGATTCAATTAATTAATCTTATTCTTTATTTAGAATTTCTATAATCTTAATTTATAATCTTAATTTTTCATTTAGAGAAGTGTACTATACTTTTTACACAATTGCTTTATTAGTAAAAATAATCTAAAGATTTTGTTTGAAAATTCTTACAAACGTTGCAAACATCATCACAATCTTAAAAGTTAGTTTCTCCATTTTAAAAATACTGAAGTCCTTCATATCAATAAAATCAGTAAGATTAGCACAACTGAAAAGTAATCACTGGAAAATTCTTAACTGTACGAGCTAAGCAATTTTCTATAACAAAATTCACGTCTTGAGCCCCTTAATCTGGCATATCAGTATACATTTTTCTCAACATGAATCTACGCACTGTCACTCGACAAAAGAATATTTACACTTTATACAACTATTATATTCTATCTTAGAGTTTGAATGCGAATAAAAAAAAAACAAATTCCTGACTCAAGATAAAGAACGACTGAAACAAGCACTAAAAAAAACACTTTACTTAAACACCCGTTAAGTTATTTTTTATTGCGAATATTCTCTCTCCTCTGGCCGATCCCTCCGCCCCGAATGGTTTCTTCGAATTTCGCGCCTGATTTTCGCAGGCCTGCTGCCACATCGACTGTTATTAACATGTAAGAAAAGCGTCATTACATTCACCGTGTACTTAAAAAAAAGAGAGAGAAAAAAAGAGAGAGAGAAGTAATGATGGATTGTTGGGTTAAATCGACGGATGATCGCTTCTGAATGTTGTATTTTGAGGGAGAAGAAAAAAAAAAAGAAACGAGGCTGTGCGCGCGCTACGTATATAATATAAATATTATTCAAGTTTTTCCAGTTATAATTGCGCAAAGAAATATGAAAAATCCATTGTTATAAAAAGTACGCGAGCTTTTTACTTTGCATTTAAGGGAAAAATATTGGGTATCCTCGAGGCCAAAAAGATTCTTGCTTATTATGCATATATATATACATATATATCCTCCCCTCCTTCCCCCCTCCCCCCTATTTGTTCTGTTTATATAGTCGTAGAATGAATTAGTCCATTCTGCGGGGTCGAAGAAGATCCGTTGAGGATAGCAGTAGTAGTGCGTTTTAATTAAATTAGGGGAACGCGAAGCAAAATTAATTCTGTGACGGCGCTAAGGGGACAACCCGAACACACGGACAAGTCCAAATTACATGCGCATTCGCGCGCACATCATTTTGATTATGCGTCCTCGTTGTGCACTGTGTATAATATACATATACATGCCAACTGTGAGTAACTTCCTACTGCGCTCCTAATTTATATTAAAAGCATTACATTACAAGCCGCTGTTATGAATCAAATAATTATTCCCGTTTAACTCTTCTATACATATGTTTACAACATTTGATCTTAAACTTTTTTTACATCTGAAATAAAATAATACTATTTTCATGATTAATATTATCTTTGTTATTCGTATATAATTAAAATACTTTGGCGACTAATTACTCTACATTTAACTGAAGCGAATACATTTGAGCGTTACCTTGAACCGCGTGCATTTACGAAGCAAGCAAAAAGGAAAAAAAAAAGTAAGTTTCGAGGATGCCCAATTGCAAGTTGGAAAATGTTTTAACGATAAGTAAGTCACTCTGCGAGGTGGCGGTTCATCGAGCGTACGGATAGACTCTGCACCGATTCTCACGAAGCTAATTTTTCTACGCCAGAATATCTTTGATACAAGCACAAACTAACAAAAAGGAGCTCCGAGTGGCTCAGCGAAACGAAAAAGCGGAAGATTTTTCATATCAGCAATATTATATATATATATATATATATTATATATATATTACACGTTAATAATGTTATATTATACACCTATTAAACAAAATCAATAAAGTACTTTCCAGTTAGATTCTTTCCGTTCGTGTCGATGTAACGAAAAAAAAAGTAAACAAAAAATAAATAAAACACTTGAAATAAATAAATAAAGAAGATGAAAAAAAAAAGAATTACTAAGTATTGTCCAGCGACTGTACAGTGAGACCTTAATATAGCTGTACTTAAAAGAACTATGTAGTTACTACGTCTAGTTTTTCTCTGCGATTATGCCAATGTTATGAACAAATTTTGGAAATATTTTTGTGCTTTGAATATACTGTATTATCCTAAAATTTTGAGCATTGTATCAAACAGTTGAGCATTTTATGATTATAATAAAATATTATATCGTACATCGAATGTGTCTTCCTCATTATTCATCCTTGCCTGTCCATTGCCTTTTACTCTAATAAGTCTAATAGAAAGATTGTAAAGAAATCTTACAAGTTGAGGAAAACTTCTTTGGGGTGTGAATTACATTAGAATTGAAAGTGCGGTTTTTTCCAGCTGCTTCCAAATTACTGTGTAAATATTCCTTATGTGGAACAGCGTTGGATTTGTCAATACCAAATCAATGTTCGTGCCGTTGGTGCATGCAAATGTCTGCCAGTTCATTGAAAGGTACACTAGCTATCGTGAGAAGATCTTTGAAAGTAAGTAGATTCATGTTAGTGCTAGTACGATGTTTCAGTGCTTTTTTGTTTATTATTAAATGATAATTTAAGTTAGCATAACTTGTTAGTATTTTGTACATGCACAGCTACTTCTTTAATTAATATATCATTACTAATAAAGTTGCTTCAAGGTAAAAACTATTTTTAATTGGCATATATCAAGTCTACTTATCGATTCATTACAATCGTTTCTGAACATAACAGTGTTTTTTTATTTTGTTTTCGAATTGATAAGTCCAAGTGTAAAAATAATGAAAAAGATACTTAATATGTAGTGATTCATTCCGTGTTTCTTCAAGAAATTGAGAAAAGTTAAGAAGAAGTTTAAGAAAAGTTGTTTATCACTCTAAACATTCGTGTTGTTATAACTATTAGAGATATAACAAAGTTAAAATGTTGATTTAAGCTCACCGATACACTTAATCAAATAATCCAATGCATTATTGTAAAAAAAAGTATTAAAACATTGATTAAAATAAGCTGGATCATTGCAATGAGTGAGTGTTTCATCAATAACCTGGTTAATTTATTACAGTGTTAAGTTCAGTTGAAAATATAGATTATTGAACTTTATGGCGCCACAGATAGCAAGTAATTGATTGAAGTGCGCAACGACAAGTGTACGACTAATATTCAATCACTTTATTTAAACTAAAAATTATACGCTTTGGTTCCCTCAAGGAGAAAGCTTTGTTTTTTTTAACTGTTCGTACACCGTAATGGTAATGGATAATAGGAAAATTGTGTCAATTGAAAGCTTTTGTTTACATTGAAGTAGTGTTTAACGTAGATAAGGCTTCGGTCTTTAAACTGTTAGATAACACCTTCTTGAAGAAATTCATGAGAAATAATTGTGCTATGGTAGTAAATATCTTTTGATATTCAAACATATCAGTTTGAGAATTAAATACAATATGTTGTGTTATCCGTTGAATATTTAAATTATTTTTGAGGGAAAGCCGGTGGAGCAGAGTTATCGACAATTACAGGTTCATAACACTTTTATAGAAGTGCACAGAATTGGGCTTGACTGGCAAAATGTTAAAATATTGAAAATTGAACGAGAAAATCATGAAACCATAAGTAAATGTCGATAGCTATACTCATCCGACTGCTCCAAGTATGTGAGACATCAAACTTTGCGTCTTTTCCCGGACCTCGTGAATATTACATTGCATACTTACCACTATGCTGGTCACGGAGATCGGAGTGTGAGAAACAACAGGGTGGCGGATAGTCAGATCTCAATTGATCTATTCGACGCTAAATATATTGTGCAATTTTAGTAATGCATTATGAAGTAGAATTAACCAGATATGGGAAGACACAAAAGCTTTAGCATTAATTTATTACAAATATTAAATCAAATGGTTATTGCTTGGATAGAACCGACAATATTTCCAAATAAGTATTACAACGTTTAAATTTTAGATCTCTTTCCATACGCGTGGTGTGCATCCTCTTTAAAAACCAATATTTTACTTTCTCGAACGTTCAAAATTATATAATTAACATCTGTGCAATCGAAATGTTTGAAAGTTCGCTCAGTTCAAACAATTATCTAAGCTGACAGTTACAGATAGAATAAGAATTTAAAATGTAGGAATGTTAATTTTACTCTTGAAGTAAAAATTGAAAATATCATGTCTTTGTTTGTTCATTCGGATAAACAGATAAGAAATACTGATTTGACTCCCAATCGATGGGTGTATGAAATGGATTAATGCTTAATTTTACTTACTTTCACGTGTCGAGAATGCACTAATTATTTCAGATACCGGCATCGTTTCTCACATAGTTTTATATTTTTTTAAATTTATATATGAATGCAATTGTTCACGTTCGGCTAAGTACACAGTGGAAGAAAATTAAGATATCCTGAAAATATAATAAATTTTACACGAAAGCATAATCAATTTCCATATTAAAAATACCTCGAGCAAAAATCCAAAGCTTAAAGTATTCATCGCACTTTCGGCTGCTTAAACGTTAAAGCGGATAGATCGACACTTTACGCGTCATAACAGTGTCAATAGTCACAAAAAAACCCTTGGAGATTGAAATAAATCCCCGAAAAGCTTGTTGCTTCGTCCCCCAACGAAAACCAGGTTGATACACTCACCCTATGCGCAAGCTCTCTTACTTTTTCCCTGCCTGCGATCCGAGACTTGTAACCACTCTTGCGCATCCGTCCCTTAATTCACTAACGCCTACACACACACACACACACACACAGAGGCTTACGCGCTTGTGTATATCTGCAGGGAGCGCACAGGACACTCGCGATGTATATAGGCAGTGCGACACGCGATATCGATGGGAAAAGTCATGTTATAGTCGCCGAAGGACTCGAATTCGCACGAGTTGACTCCAGTTCCTCTTCTTCTTCTTCTTTTTTTTTTAATTTTTCCTTATTTTCGCTACGGTCGGTGATACGATCGGCATGTCGCGACTGCAGACTCACGACGATCTTAGCCGCGGAACCACTTCATTCGCGCAAGCTCTGCGTGTGTGGCTTCTATCGCGCGCGCCAAGTAAGCTTATACTGTTGTATAAAGTGCGATTTTATTGCGGACCGATTGCATTTGTTTGATTGGTTTTGTTCGGTTGTTCGAGGTGAGATTCCTGTGATTCTTGTGCTCGTTCGAGATTGAAATATTGTATGTTTTCAAAAGACTATGTCGATGTTTGTATAAGTTTTTGAAAATGGATTAAAGTTTGGGAAGAGTGCAAGGGAGGATGTCCACGAGATTGAAATAAAATTCAGTGTTTAAAGACCATTGCTTAAAACGTGGAGAAATATTGAATTAAACAAAAAATTATCTCCTTAGTTTCAGGATAAACATACGTTAAAAAAAGGTTGAATGAAAATCGGTGTTTTACCGTATTCTGCTGTTTCTACTTTCATGTGTAAAGTATATAGAGTGTGATTTGAAAGCATTTTTTGTCAATTAAAGGGATCCATTTTTTTAACTACAGGTTTTTTTCATATACTAAAAGATGATACAGGCTTCGTAAATTCTCATTGAATCGATCCTCCTTTGCTATTTATGGTATAAGACTATGGAATTTATTACACAAATATTTAATTGAGAAAAGACTAAATTATATAAAATATTTGTTGCGATCGTACAAAATCCCAAACGAGAATTTCAAGCTGGCGTTGTTTGCATTTAGCATTCGATTGAAAAAACTAGCTTTTATCATTTACTGCAGATGATTTGAGATTGATGCTAATTATTACTCAACGATTATTCTTACGAGTGGTTTTCTAACGCGTATACCTCTTAATGTAATCACAGGAATCTTATCTTCGATGCAATCCATAATAGTGGAAATCGAATTTTTTTAAATAAGAATTTTATTTATTTACTTTTCGACAGAAGCTTCGCGTATAATGCAATATAATGCAATCTCTTAAAATGTAATCGAATGATTCGTAAAGGAAGAGGGAATATATATGGAATTGTAACAGATAAACGGATGGATGCAAAAATGAGTTTCAAAAATCGTCGCGCCTCGTCGTCGTCGAGCAAAGAGTACAGTGATTCCAATGTTCGAATGAGTAACACCGACGTCTCCGGATCTAAGGAAAACGAGGGAGAGCTGCCAAGTATAGCGAGCGATAATGATTGTGAATACAAAGCCATTGATATATCGGAGGCTCGCAGCGAGGAAAGCGAGGCTATGGTGTCGAAGCAGTTTTCCAATGGCAGTACGAAAATCGTTGTTGTTCCAAAAAAAGTTCAGTCCACCTCGAACCAGGCTAGTTGATCACTATTCATTTGGCCGTATTATTCGATTTAGAACGAAAGCATCATTTTTAAAGTTAATACAAATTTTGGTTTGAACTTGATAAATTAATATCAATGTATCGGATAATACTTTTATCCAAAAGGTAAATAAACTTAATTAATTTAAAATATTTATGTAGTTATATACGATACATCGTGTACGATTCAATGTTTTTGAATTGAAAATTAATTAATCAATGCAATGAATTATATGAATTTTTTTTGAGAAAATCTAAACTTTTCATCACCTCAATAATCGTGACAACGATCAATTGTATTATTTGATCGTTACTGTTAACATTTGAAAAAAACTGACAGACCCTCAACACATGCGTAAGTGTACACATTCATAATAATTAATTATGTATCAAAGAAATTTGTATTATTTTTTATATGCGACTGATAAGCATGACGAGTAACAAAATACGGGAAGTAGCTCTGTAAGTTTAATGTGTTTCAACAACTAGATCAACTCGAGAAATCAAACTCAGCCGGACAATCAATTAGACGAGAAGGAAAACGAGACGATCGACGAGCGAAACGAGACGAAGAAGACCGGCTCCCTGAGAAATCGCACGATATATGTTACGGACTGTTTGGTCGCGACGATGATTGTCGGACCAATGGTCGTCGCTCATTGGAGAGGAATTTGGGTGTTGATGGACTTTCACGAAAACATGTAAGACGATACGTAGAATTTTCACCCCGAATCACTGGTTTCTTTATCAATTGGAATATCAAATTGAATTCAAATCCTCGATGAAAAATTTTGCCCACGTGTATAATACATGATGGAGAGCATTGAAAAAGTAGCCGGCGAGTCCACGTACCATTTTATCGAATCGCACGGTTTAATCGCACAGCGGCGAGACAATTTTACGAGCTGAAAAACGCTGACACAATAATAATGATTTATTGGTTATCTTTAGCGGCTCGGCGCTTAATATCAACGAGTGGCGCGAACTCTATACGGGGGCTTTTCGAATAATTAAAACTCGCGGAACATTATACGTGGCAGCATCTATGATTATCGATCGGTATTCGTTCTTTGGTTTTGTCGATTATTTGCTCACTGTTGGTTCGTCTATTTTATCGTACCTATGTTTTTATTCGTAAACACGTTTTAATATTGTCCTAGTCTTCGATCGGTGAGTGATTTTTATTTATTTCACTGTTATTATATCGCGTTCTATTATTAGACTAAAGCAGTTAGTATGATTCCCTTCTGCATGAATGTGTATAGTTTGTATAGTTCCTCAGAGTTCCCAAGTAATCGATAAATTGTTTAGATTATACATATGTATCTAAATCCCAGCTCTTTCAAAGGATAAAGCTAAAAATCTTAATACTTTAAATATCAATACCTAATAATAGAATAAAAATTATTTTATTTATGTTTATTAAAATCGTGATCATGAATCCTTAATGTAACGAAATTTAGCAACTATTTAATTGAAAACTGGCCCATAGCTTTGATCTTAAAAAGTAAGTTTTCAGATAAGACATGTACAAATATTCGATGACTTGATATTCCTAAAAATTATTAGCAACTTAACATAGTTTCTCAAAAAGTTTTTAAATAGAATTTTAAATGATTGTTTGATCGATAAGTATTTTATATTAAGAATATTTGCTTATTCCATTCATCACTTCACTAATTTACATTTTCTAAAAAAGATTTCAAAAATGTGATTTAGAAACCATAAACATAGACTACTTTAGACCAATTAGCGCTTTTTATGTGCTATATTCGTAAAGTTAAAAAAAAAAAACACTACAAGCTCGATAAAAGTACGTCAAAATTCTTCAGTCGGTATTGAATATTATAATGTTATGGGGATAAGGTTTTGATCTCATTTGAATAACCATAGGATTCCTCTTTGAAGAACGAATATAGACTACGTGAGTTACATAGAATATTTTTTCGTATATATAAACGTGATTTTTTATTTTTTTAGCACCAATATTACATTTACTTTAAAGTACAATTCCAAAATCGAATTCATTATTTACTTCAGAGTACATGCAATTTTTGAGTAAATAAAAATATGCATGGTTTATTAAATGGTTAATTAAATGTGTTAAAATTTTTTACCTATATCCGTTATAGAATAAAGAAAAAAGTCTAATTTAGGGGATAAGAAATTTAATATTTGGTTTGCACATTAAATAGAAATTCTCATTTTGTATTTATTATGATATTTATTAAACCCTAACCTTTGTATTAAATAAAAAAACAAATTAAATCAATCAAGCCTCAAGTTTAGTGGCTACATAAATAAGGTAAGCTGGCTAAAACCTATATACAGTCATGAAAATTATCCCAATCTCGTGGAATCCCAAAGGAGAAGCCGCAAGGCCAGAACTCGATCTCAGCTCATCAATAGCACCTCTCAATCTTTCAGATTCACCGGCTGGCGATGCTTCGCTCTAGGCATGAGCTTGCACCTGCTGTTCGCGGTTCTGATGTATCCCCTGCACGAGACCTTCGCCGCGCGATCCAAGAGCAAGGGTCTGTGCGCTAGGCTCGGCTGCCGCCTCGTTCGCACCTTCTACACCTACGTCTTCAGTCTGGCCTGCAACTGTCATTGGCGGGGCGCTTGGATCGTTCTCAACGACTGGTTTGGCGCGCAAGCTGGGTAATAATCCATCGCGTAAAACATCTTTCTGGGATCATATCCTTTCAATATATATATGACTGTGATTCGAGTGTATTCGAGTGCATTTTAGAACAACTTATTGGATGTAGCAAACATTTTTGGAGAGTTCATTGATTTAACCAGAGTTTAAGTGCTTAAATATTCAATAATACATATATATATATGTTTCCCGATTAGAACGTAGCGAATCGTATTCAATGAGATAAGACTCGTACGTGGCATTTTCACGCGAAGAATAACAAAAAAAAATAAACTTTATCTTTTATCGCGTTATTAGTCGAGCAAATATTAAGAAACGATCAAGTTTATTTTAGTCTTTCAAGCTGCAAAATCAACCTTTTGCATAATGTATACAATAATAGACATTGTTCATTGTATTATTAAAGCTCATAACTTTTATTTATAACGTTCGATAATTTTCAATTCGATTACTTAAAATTTGCAGTGTATCACTCATCTACTGACAAAAGAAAATATATCTCGAATAACCATTTTAACAATTTATATATGTATTATTTTTTTTATTACTGAACAATGATATTTGAAACCTATTTTTCATATTCTTCGTCAGCAACGACTTCTTCTCTCATAATTTTCTAATCCAAATGATATATCCTTACGCAGGTCTATAACACGAGGTAACAGTCATAATAGAAGACTCACCTACTTTCGGTTCCATGAACGAAGCACAAAAGCTCTTATCGCAAATATAGAAATTTCTCGCGCGATTTAATACGAGACGCGCGCGGTGAACATTTTTTCGACACGGCATGCGTATATAAGAGGTGCAACGACCGAAGCCTAGAAAATCCAGTTCACGCCTGCGATGTGCAGCATCGCACGGACGCATCTTATTGAATTTGTATTAAATAAGCGCATTTCTCTCGTCGCGGCGTCGATAAAAGATAATAATTTTACCACGCGCGACACACTGACTTACGCACGCGCTCGCGATGAATTTTTCCGTTGGGACTTGGTTTTTTCTGTCTTTTTTTTTACAATAGAATTGTACGTCAGGCCGGCTGATATTTACTTGTCGCGGAAAAGGAAGATTTTATCGGTTTCTCCTGACTCTATATTGGGCTTGATTAATTTTCACTTTTCAAATTTCAATTTTCAAACGACTGTACATTCACGCGTATGCGCGTGTCTAATTCAAAAAGCTAATAATTTAAATTTATGATTGGCGTTGAGCAAACATTACAGATTGATCTAGCATTAAAACGGTTTATTACAAACGATCCCAAGTATTACAACGAAACAAATTTCAAATTGACATTTCTTAAATTCTAAAAAAAAATCACTCTGTCGTGTACGAGTATATGTATATGTATATGCATTTCTTCATTTAAAAGTATATATATAAATATCACAGTTTCAAGGTAAAGGTATAATGTAGCGCAGCCTTCGGCCACTCGCGATCTCAATCTACCGTAATTTCCCTGCACATTAAACATCCAAGCCAACATTCTTCATCACCCGCGGACGCAATTGGGTCAATCAAACTAGCCAATAAAGGCCGATACACCCGAGCGCACACACACCCCTTACGGCAACCCAACCCAACCCAAAAAAAAAAAAAAACAAAAAAATCTATATACTTGGTGAATTTAGTGATCGCGGCCGTTACGGCTTTTCTTCATCACCAGGGTCATCGCCTGCTACACGTGCGCGATCCTCGGGGACCTGATCGTCTTGCGATGCATGAGGAACCTCCTCGCGCCGCCCTTCCTCGTCACCTTGGACAGCCCGAGATTCGTCTTCCGCTTCCCCACCAGATTCAAGGTGGTCAGTATTATCCTCTGTCTTTCTCTCTCTCTCTCTCTCTCTCTCTCTCATCCTATTATATTGTGTGTGTGTGTGTGTGTGTGTGTGTGTGTGTCCCACGCTCGCTTTCTATTATATTCCAGCCGATTGTTTGCTTGTATATAGCTCCGAGCGTGAGATAAGGACATTCCGATTGATTTATCTCAGCCTCCGGTCGGTATTATACTAATGATCTTTGCGACGCGCTTTACGCCTAAACTAGTGCGTCGGTTCTACATCTATATGTATATATGTATCGATGATGCACGGCATATAGAGGATTAATTAGCGTACGAATTGGCCCTGAGTCTTGCATATATAGAAGCTATCGATCGGCGTAACGTAATATCTAACCAGTTTTGCATCACATAGGTAAACGCGCGCGGAAAATTTGCTAAACGTTTGTGTTGTATATATTTTGTTTCGGATCGATTCGACTGTTGGCGGGACTTTTTATATACCTGTATATATACGGCTTTGATCGCGCAGGCGAGAAATTTGTTTCGATATAGAGTGCCGGCTGTTGGTGCGCGCGCGTCTGTCCGATATAATCTGATTGTTCCAAGTGTATATACTGCATGCATCGAGATCTTTCCCTTGGTCGATTGCGATCTTCTTTAAATTATGACGATTTATCGCCGAGCGATAGGAAGTTTATATATATTATACACGTCATAAATCTGTTTGATTACGCTTCAATTGTTAATGTGCGTCTCTGTTTCGCGTGTAATTTATTGATAAGTTAATATGTATTTTCCAATGCTGTCTAAATTTAAAAGGTGAGTAAATGAATCTTATTTAGATTTTCAATTCGATAAAGATTGTTGATTAGCTGTGAATGTTAAGTGTTAACCCGCAGGTATTAAATCTAGTTGGGTAAAGAGACTTATGACTAATGCAAATACTTAAGCAGCTCACAATTGAAAATTACAAAATGGAAAAAAAAAGTATAGAAACAATCGCTATCGAAAAATTGTTTGCGATCAACGCGTAATTTTAGTCTTTTTCAATGATACACTTGTAACGATCGTCAAGAGATAAAATGATATAGAGAGATAGTATTTCCAGACCAAAAATTATGCAAAAGAAGGCCTAATAACAAGCTCATTAGGTGTCTGCGCAACTTGAAAACACAAAACAACCAGCCCAACATAAAACCCAGTAATCACGAGTCATTTGCCAGTTTGCACGCAGCACATTCTCGCACAATACGCGCACAAGTATACAGCTCGTCTGGGATATCGATCGTTATAGATCATCCTTCTATTTTTTCCCCTAAACTTTCGTTACATAGTTTTACTCTCGATGTAGGACACAATGTTCCAACAATATTTACGAAGTCTAATCGAGCGTGTACATTTACGTATCGGCTATAGCAGACATGCCGATCGACGCAACGTAATGAAAACAGATGCGAAAAACGATGAGCAATATGCGCCGGAACGGTGAAAGAATCGAGCCACAAGACATCGCACGCGCATATATATATATATTAGGGTATGATGTTGATGAGACAAATAACGGCCTAAGACGCGGGCGCTGTTGTCGCGACGACTGGATTATCGTTGGCGGCGATCGGGCGCGCGCTTTTCACGAACTTTGATAAGAACGCCCAACGCCCGCGTCTTTCTCGTTGAATATATATATATATATGCGAGCTGTGCTCGATACGAAAGACTATGTGCGACGTTTTGATTGTATAGCGAGTTTTCAACTTGAGATTGGATGATTTCGATTTGAATTGCAGTTGGAGACTTTTTGTACAAAATATGATTTGACTGAAAGATATAATAAAATGTAGGTCATGTGTTATGTATGGACAGTTTAAAATTGACAAATACTACTCGCGGATTACGTGTGACTGATCGGCGCGGGTTATTGACATGACTATTTAATGATTATTGACAAAAACTATGACGCAGTCATAATACGGCTACTAATCATTTGCCTTTTAATTATCTGGATTTAATATATTATAAATAAAAGTCTTAAGATCGTATAAATATTTATACCTATAAAGCATTGATCATTTGTTATAAGTTATTATATACGCGCATATGAAGTATTTTAATAACTACGCAAATATTATGAACAAGGATAATTGAAGTTACAAAAAGTGTAAGGATCCAATAGGTCTAGTCTTGATATATATGTAATTCTGTAAATTACGTTTTTCAATTTCAAAAGAGGCTGTGAACTTATTATGGTTTTTTTCATCAGCATTCTAATGACTTTCCAATACGAACTTCTATTCTAAAGAAAGATAATTGAATTTTGCAATAATCTTTCATTATAATATTTGTACAGTTATTAAAATACTTTGAACGACACGCGAAGCTGCATTAATAAATAACTTTTAGTAAATTGATTAGTGATATTTATTTATAAATATTTATACGATCTTAAGACTTTTATTTATATATTAAACACAGACGATTAAAATACAAATGACTTATTACCATGCATAATATGACTGCGTCACATTTCTTCTTGATAAATATTAAATAATCGTGTCAATAATACGCGCCGATCATACGAAATTCCGTGAATTTACCTTCAAAGTTGGCGTGTACGTTATTTTTTCTGCGGTTTTGAGTTTAGTCAAAACAATAATAAAGAATAATCTTGACAAACATACTTTTAAATGAACTTGATACGTTTCATTCATTTTTTATTTATAGTATTTGTACTTATTCAATAAGTAAAAGATTACAATAATTCTACGTTTAAAAAGTATAAAATTTCTCAAACCTTAATTTTGTACACGGAGAGAAATTCCGATGTAAAAATTACAATAGTATTTTGCAAGCCAATCATAGATTGACAAAAGCGGAAAAATTACAATAGTTTCTGGAAAAATTTAACAGATGCCTATAAAATTGTACTATTATTTATAATAATTTTTACTAGACTTTTGTAATTTTAACTTGGGAATTTCCCTCTGTGTATAAATGTTATACACATACGAAATCTGAGAACCAATTAATCAATATATTTTGCATCTTATGAATATGATTTTATAATGGAAAACTTTACATTCTTTCATTAATTATTCTTTAATTAAAAACAGCGTCGAAAGCTTTAAAAATTTAATAATCCATATCGAATTCTTTGTTGGATACTTTTAAAATCATAATAATAGATGACTTTAATTTAACATGATCATAAATTTAAGAAATTAGTAGATATGAATAGAACAAAAATTAAAACTACGTATAATATATGTTTATCGATATACAACGTTTCCAACTATGTAGAATAGTTAAACATATTGTTATTGCAATCTAATGCCGAGATTCATCGCTTCCATCCTATCTCACATTTTTGTGCAGTAATTATACAAACACGTTATTTATTTGCATTGGAAAAAGCAAATCCCAAATAAACATGAATAAGCCTTTTAGTTTTGTGTACTTTAAATCGGGCCTTATCACTGATGAAACAGATACTAGTAAATATATATATCTACACTGATACTAGAAAGCCAGACACCATTCAAGTCGTTGTCTAGGAATCGTCTTGAAAATGTTATCGTTTCTAGAATATTCAAAACCGTCTGCAATACACTCACTCGGCTTCTTGATTATGCCGATAGTAATGTTACCGCGCATTATTCATCATATATAAATTTACTTGAAATTATAATAGTAGTATCTAAAAATCTTCGATGCTAATTCGATGTATCACGGTCAAATTAAAAACGCTTATATACATATATATATATAGCCTATCTAAAAGTTTAACTTACATTTCCGTATGTATGAACATTAGAAGACATTAGAATTGATATATCACTAATTTTAAAATCCAATTTTTTTGTCCGCCTTCAAAAATATAGCTCTGGTATTCAAAAAGTGCAAATTACCTATTAAAAATAATTTGTATACTTTATAAATCTCAACCAGTAGGCGATTTCCAAATTTTCCAAAAGGTCATCTCACACCTTACATCGCGTTACCTCAATTTGCTATGAACTTGACCCTATAATTCATCAACAAAAGTTCAAATAATTGCGAAAATAATTCCAGACTATTTTCCTATACAATGGATCGACTTGAAATCCAATCGATCAGAAAATCTTCCGTTCCAATCGCCTCTAGCCCAAGATGATAGACTTACGATAGTCTCCCATGCCAAAGGCAATATTCCTCAATCCCGTCTCATTCCCAACTCGAATCAGCGAATTTCCTTCTCTGCCGCACGCACCGCAACTTCCGCGCGCACGTGCAACACTCGCCTGCAGCGCTCACCCTTTATCAATTCTCGCGTCTGTGCGTATATATACGCATATGCAACGGTAGAGAGCACCGATCCCAAATGCAATGACAATCGAGGCCCGCCGCGGGGGTTATTGAAAGGAGCCTCTCTTTGCGAGGCGTTACGCGACCGGTCGCCGAATTACACGACGTTTTATAAAATTGACTGTAGCGCGCTTGTAAGCCGGGCGTTTCGGTCCCACTATTATACAGCAGGTCGTATTAGCTGCTGCTGCCTCTTCCAAGGTGAGAAGATTGGCCTGAAACCGAAGCTAGATTGGCGGACAAAAAGGTGTCGATTAGCGTCTGTCTCGGCTGCAGTGTACGACTAGCACAAAAGCTCATCTCTCTCTCTCTCTCTCTCTCTCTCTCTCTCTCTCTCTCTCTGTATATCTATGAACGCTTGCTCGGCTGAGCTTGGACGTATACGTAGGATTCCGTCCGAGGCAGGAAACGCCACTCACGTTAGAAAAATCACGTCTCAAGGTAGCCCACGTGTGTTTCGACGAGCGAGCTTTTTGCCGCCGCGTCTCTGATTGACTCTTCGTCTCGTTACGGTCGCCCGAGCAGAAGAAAACGCCCCGGTACTTACATTTCATTGTGAATATATATGAGGGAGGTAAAGACCGAGCGATGCGTCTTTTATTTTGACTAATTCATGACTTCTAAATATTTATTCTGGTTATCGAAAGTGCAAGCACATATAGTAATGAAATTATATAATTAACATACATGGTGAAATTCGCGAAAATTTTACCTTTTTGTGTCCCTAAATATTGGCGTTTTTATTAATTCAATTTTTCTTTTTCTATGTTTTCTTAAAACAATTAAATATGACGTACTATATGTCTTGTAAGAACCAGCCTCAACCAGTAATCTCAACTACAATTTGGTTAAATTATAGTTGTTTTTTTGATATTTTAAGTTTTAAGATAAAGCTACAAAATTTAATCAATTTCCTGACCTAGCAGCTTGAGACACTTCTTAATTGTTAATTACCAATCACATTTATGTTATTGATGTAAAAATAAATGTTTCGATATGCTATATGTAAAATGTGCTCCTCGATATGTTTATACTACAACACTTTGACGTAGTATACATATCAAATTTAAATCTATACATTTAAGAACGTCTTTGAGTCCGTCCGATTAGCTGCGTCACACGATCCCATTCTTTTCCACGTGGAAATTTTTACGGCCAGCGCAGAACCTCTGGAATTTTTGGTTTATCTCAGTTGGAAGTGGAAGTAGAGTCTATAGACATTGGGTCGAGTACTCGGATGGGAAATAGAAGATTGAATGGAGCACATTATCCTTGTAGGAGGCGGCAAAATAGAATTTATCTGCGGAATCATTCTGTACTTCTCCACTAAGTATCGCGAGCTACGCATGTGTCGCTCTACCAAAATTCTTGTGCATGAATCTAGCGTCATTTGAATTTGGTGGACAATGCAATCTCTAACGATTTATTTGTATATCATATCCGAAATATTATAAAGATTATTCAATTCAAAGATACCCTTATAGAACTTTGTAATTGTACTGTAACTCAGTTAATTTTAATAATAAAAATAATCGAATTTGATGTATATAGGTAAAAGAGGGACGAATAATAATTTTAAAATATCTTTAATTCATCGAAACATCCAATTCCTTATAAGTATAATGGATATAGAACAGTAATTAATTGATCCAATTAGGCACATAAACCGAGTGCTTCTAATGTTTACGCATAGCTTATACCTGCATATATAAATAATATTTCAGCGCTAAATTTTTTATCAATTAACGTTTTAAATCTTATCGGTTCACATACAATTTGCGTTGGATTAAAATACATTATCCTTCACAGTTCAAAAAATCCCACGAGATCACAACTACGCTTCGCGCAACGATAAATTTATACAATCCTCGCAATGTCATTTCGCCGCGGAACATCCAGACATTCACTGTCTGCGATCGTGATAATTTCACGACTTTTACAATGATTCACTTCTGTTTCCAAATATCGTCTACTGTATGGATAAGCACAGCAAACATGCAATGAAAAATAGAATTATCGCACGAGGAATGTAAATTTCGTACGTTTTGAGCTTATTTGCATTTTGTCGCGCCAATATAATCATAATCAATTTGACAATGGATTAAATACCTATTATATTACCCGAACTTATGATGAATAAGGAATCGGTAATTATTTAAAAGTCAGTCGAGTAAGATATAGAATAATAAAAATTTCAATCCCCCAAAGCTAAAATCATCTAAGTGCACGTTTCACCGTAATCGCACTCCCTTAAAGCTCAGCGATAAAGGAAAAGTACGTGCGCGGCTTTTGCGGTGCTGGGCGTTTCCGCGTGGCGAGAAGAGAGCCGCTGGCAATGCGGCGCGCGCTTACGGACCTCATCTCTCTCTCTCTCTCTCTCTCTCTGTTTATAGCGATTATCGCAGTCAAGGTCGTTGATACGCGAGACAATGTGCGACTACTCGTGTATATATATATGTATCTATGTATCTATGTATACATGTATACTCAGCACAGGCATGTTGAGCATTCGTCTGGTGAACTATGTACATATAGTACACACACACACACGCACATATATATATATATAGGCACAGGTCGTAGCGCGCGCTCTTTTGTGCTTTGCCCTATATTGATAAATCGCCCCCGGGCTTTTGTTCAGTCGCCGTTTAGATTATAATCGCGGGATTATCGCCGCGAAAGGGGAAAAGGAAAATCTTTTTTTAACCGCGCGTATAGCGGCACACCTCGCTCAGCCTGTACATACATACATACATATATACATATACACATATGTAGCAATTTGTTAACTGCTTTAAGGGGTGTTTCATAGCTTGATTTGACCGGCTGTCAATTTGGGATTTCCATCCTGTTCATCCTGTTGGTATACGTTATACTATGTGATATCGCGATGTAGTCATTTTTAAAATTTTTCAATGAGGTTGAACTGCATCATTTTCTAGGATCCTGTTCAGATCGAATTAGCTTTGTGCAGTAAAAGTTCATTTTGGCGCACGTACATAGCTATAATAACGCTTTTAATGTTTGTGCACGAAAGCTCATTAATCTATATTCAAGTGCAAGCGATCAAATGTAAACGAAACAAGCCCAAAAACATCGATGACATATTTAGGTATGTTTTTATCCGTTAACGATTATCACACACATCAAAGCTGTTTCTCGAGAACAGTCAGAGGAGAAAATTTCCGCATTCTGAATCGGCTAATGTCGAGCTAATGTACCGAGATAACGTGTCACAGTTATATCAAGGGAATTTATATGGGCACGATTGTCTATCAAAAATCTCAAAATTCCCCACCTCCGTAAACAAGCTCTGCAACGCGTATTGAGTCATCTTCTTAACCAGGGGTAATTCAATTTTGTATTTACTTCTTTGAATGTAATTACAGACACTTTAGATAATAACCACTATATTTTAAGCGAAGGTACACGTTGAATACACATGCACATTGGCTGTGTAATCTTCCTGTAATTACTGAATTTGAAAATTTCTGTTTCGTGCATACACACTATGTACGAACTAAATTCAATCTAAGTGAAAAATTGCTTATACTAAGAATGCATTAATTCTTAGCTTTCTAAAGTCTTCTGAAAAATGAAGATAGATAATAGTTGAATTCAAATTAGTCTATAGCTTAACCCTTTAACTGGCGATGACAAAGAATCATTACCGCGAAGTATTAGAAATCGCATAAGACTTATTTTTCCGTCATGTTAAAGATTAAAATAAAAAATTTCATTGGCAAAAAACTTTTTTTTTTCGCTTACGTACACATATATGACAACATTCAAAGCGCAACAATTGTTTCTTGATGTGATTACTTTAATTTTACACAATTCTCATCACTTCTTATAACCACTTTTAAATGGCTAATTTTTTACTCATAAAGATTTTGATCTATAAAATGAACCACCAATTAATACATCGTTAAAGAAATTGGTTTAATCAAATTAATTTACTCATTTTTCTACCCTGAATCGTTTTTCACAGAAATGACATATACCTACTAAATAGTTCCTTGTTGTCGTGTTAATAAGTGTAATATAAACGATTTCCCATCAGCCAGTAATTTACTGCTACTGTTTTAATCATGATAGGTTCAATTAAAAATCGCTGATAAAATATTACGCATTGTTTATAATTTTCTTTTTTTAAAAGAGTAAGAATAAAATTTTTAATGTAACGTAAGACAGACTATAATGGTAAGATTCATTAAAAATATTTGATGAATCGGATGGGGATTTCAAAGGATTTTGGGTTTGTTTTGAGTTTGGATGATTAACTTGCCTTCATTGATAAAGATATGTATATATGCAAAGATACCTGTTCAAAATCATCACGCGGAAATTTTTTTTAGAAACAATTTGAGACGTTCAGCAGGTGTAAGCTTAAAACAGATGCTTGAGTTTTTTCCGGGACTAAGAAATATATTTGAAGCTATCTGTATTCTAACTTGGTAAAAAATCGTGAAAGAAAATCAGTATGTGAATATGCGTCTCGTAAATTTCTGTATGTTTCACATTCTTCTTCCGTCATTCCAAGATTTTCCAGACAATCCTAATCTCAATCTGAATCTCGATTTCAATATTATTCCCACTTGCTCAACCTGAATAATGTTTAGAATTAATTGATTAATTATCGCTGTAGGATTTCAGTCTCAGCTTTTTTATTGGTTTTAATTAACCGTTTTAATAAGATGAATTTATAGCTAATCGAAAATTTCAAAAGGAATATTTTTGCTCTCAGCTGATCTAGTAATATTTATCAGATATAGACAAACCATTTGATTCTGATATCTTTGAAAATGATGAATATAGCGACTATTTATTGAATTTTGGATATTGAGTATTGAAAGAAATGAATGAAAAACTAAACGATTCATCAGAATCTTTCGATAGATACCTTTTTAATAAATCAATTTTTCAATGAGAACTACAGCATTTTCTTAATTAAAACTGTAAGCATCTTTCGCGTATATAAAAGACTGTCCAAACAAGAATCACTTCTTTAAATTTATTGCGACGATAAGTATTACAACCTAATTACATTATAATACGCTATAATGAATGACTCGACGTTTTAATGAAGTATATATTTACTTTTGGGTTCCAGAGTTGTCATTTTACGTTAATATCTCGAAGCTTGAACATATACGATAAATATGTTTTTCCTTGTTTTTGAGCTCAAACAAATTAATAAATGCCAAATTTTATATATAACATCTCCTAAATCAGAATAAGAAATCCATTCGAATTTGGCTACTTTAACGATAAGCCATATTCGATTTCATTGGTTGCCGATCCTAATGTTCCGAATTCAAATTGTCAAATATATAGAGACAATTCTTGGACCAAAACTCTGCGAGCGATCAGAAAGCGCACAGTTAGGGCATTCCCAAAATCCAGGATAGAAGTCCTCAGGGAAAATGATCTTGCCATCGTCGGCAGTCCACCACGTGTGCTCATTCTTACACTCGTCACATTTTTTCGCCTTTGCTCCTTTTCTCTCTTTCTTTGCCGCCCCATCCATCTCTCTCTCTCTCGCTCTTTCTGTCACGATATCCCTGTACCACCTACGTCCCGTAACAATCCAATCTAAGCGAGGCGTGCAGTATAGTTGGGCATCGCGACGATTATTAAGCGCTCGTCGCACTCGCACTCGAACTATAGGAGGGGGTTGGGGGTCCCCACATGCAAGCCTCTCTTTTATTCCCTCCATCTCTCTCCCTCTCTCTATCTTTCTCTATCTCTCTCTATCTCTCTCTATCTCTCTCGATTTCTCGTGTGTCGGCTGCACGTACACTAGTCGCGACAACCCACACACACAGAGAAACGCGCCTCAGTGCATGTACGCGCATTGTGTGTACCGCGTATACACACAGGTTATCCGCAGAAAGGAGGTAGGAGTAGGGGACAGAGGAACTTTGCCATGTCTGCTTCTGCTGCTGCTGCTGCTCTGCGGTGGTGGGCTGCTGTTGCTGCTGCTGCTGCTGCTGCTGCTACTGTATATATGCCTATACGTGCTCTGCCTATACCAATGTAAACGAGCGAGATAGAGATAGATAATGATAAAGAGTGAGTGATAGAGAGAGAGAGAGAGAGAGAGAGAGAACGCGCGAAAGAGAGAGACGGATGTTCATCGTCGATGTTCCGCATGATTGTGAGATGGTGTTGGTCCGCGCTCAACAGTTGATAAAAGATAGCCGTAGCCGCGAGCAGACACACAGTGCCTCATCCGCTGCTCGACCTGTTGCACGGTGTCATACGCGAACAGGAGAGCGCGCGCGACAGAGAGAGAGAGACAGAGAGATCCGAAAGAGTAACAGTGCGTTTTTTAGAGAGAAAACAAGTCGAGAGAGTGAGACGGAGCTTTTGGTCGGAAGTAGAAACAGTGAAGCTCCAAGTGCAAGCTGGGATGAAAGGATGTGCGCTAGACGTTGGCTCGCGTGAAGCCCGACACCAGCACGAGTAGGGCCGCGGTGGTAATTGTTATACGTATACTCAGTGGTGGCCCAAGTCAAGGAGATAGAGAGCAAGAGCAAAAGAGAGAGAGAGAGAGAGAGAGAGGTTCATGATCCTGCGAGCCGAGAGTATGACTACGGCGAGATGGCACGCACGATGAAGAGGAGTCTAGCCGAGTCCAGGAAAAAGATCGTCGTCGTCAGCGCTAGGTGATACATCTGGCCGCGCTGTGTCTAAGCTCATTCGGTGTGCTGAGAGCAAGGAGGGAACGAAACAGTATTCTTTTGTCCGAGCCAGTTACAGTATTAAGCAGCTCCCGATAACCCAAGCTCTCATCCATCCCCCCTCCCACGGTGGATCTTACAATTTTCGTTTAGCCGCACCTCCGCAATTGCCGTCCGTATACAATAAATAAGTATAAAAGTATCGAGTGAGGAGTGGGCCAAGGTTGGCCGTGTACCAAAGTCCAAGGATGCCCGACGATGGGCAGCGGCAGTGATAAAAAGTCCGTGTTGACAGAGGAGCACCAACACCAGAAGCAACAACAGCAGCACCAGCAGCACCAGCAGCACCAGCAGCACCAGCAGCACCAGCAGCACCAGCAGCACCAGCACCTTCCTCATCAACATCAGTTGTACGAGAGTTGCGAGAAGGACTGGAGGATGGTGGAGCTGCACGCGGGCGCCGCGGCCGGTGGACGCCGTAGACAAGAGGCCTCGACCTCCCGGCTCCACTACACCATACTCACGGTCCTTGACGCCGTGTTCTCCGCCACGATAGCCGGCCCAGCTGTCGTGGGCTATTGGCGCGGTACTTGGGGCCTCAGCGGCTTCTACATCTATCCGGACAATCCCGAGCTCAGCAGTCTAACCGCCATACTCATAGGCTTCTGCGGACTCTTCACCTTCAATCTCGGCCAGCATTTGCTGGACGAGTGTCTACACCCGGACAAGCATCGCCTATTGTTTTACCTGGGCTCGAGGCTCTACACGGCCGTGTTTGGGTTCTGTTGCGTGAACGCCTGGCGCGGTGCTTGGCAGGCCCTCGATCTGTACACGGAGCACACCTTCAGCACCGTCTTCACCACCACCTGCGTCAGTTTGCTGGCATTGGCGGTCATGAGGACCCTGAGGAACATATCGGCGCCGCCGTTCGCCATCAGTCTCGACACCTTCGCTGGCTACTTCGAGGTGCCAACTCTCTTTCGAGTCAATGTAAGTCCGGTCATGTAAGCGCGGACTTCGCCTAGATACTTATTGCAGCGAGGAAAAGTGTGTACGTAGGCGGGACTGTAAACTGTTAAGTGGATAAGGAGTAGGTTCGAAGCGCACCTTGTTTGGAGACTTTTAGGATTGTTTTGGATTGAGAGACGAGTGGAATGACTGTAACATATGGTTATAGAAGGATTTTTCCTCTTTCTCGATCGTAGATAGATGTCTGATGAGATATTGGCATTGAGTACGATAGGAAAATAGCGTTTTCAGATGTAGCCCGACTTTGAAGTATGCAAATCCTTGAATGTGAATTCATGTTTCTGTACATTCGCGTAGCGCGATTTGAGGTTATGTGTCCAGATAATATATACGTACTTAAAAAAGATTATAATTATTTCTGCAGTATTTTTTTTTTATACACTGAAAGTAATATAGTTTTAGAACTCTTTGAGCGCTAAAGTAATTTTGTGAAATTTCTATAAAAAAAGAATTGTGCAACTCTCCACATCTACAAATATTGACAGAAAATCCCTCGATCACATGTCTAAAAATACATCTAAAAAATATGTACGTATTACATTAGCCTTGTCGTTCTTTTTCAAATTTTCTTATCTAAACACACGTGTTCGTTTGCGGAAAGTTTCGATTCGATTCGATTGAGATTGGCGCCAATGAACCTATCATTATAATTCCGTTGGAAAAAAAAAAAGAAATAATAAAAGAAAGAGCAAAATTCCAATATTGACGTATATCGTGTACACAAATACACGTAAATACAAAGTCTCGCCAAAGATGAAATCGACGATTATCAAATCTGAATCGACGTTAAACGTTACATTCATATCTTCGCGACAACTCGATTTTCTTGCACTGCATAATCGCCAATCACACACGCACACCTACACATATACACAAAAATTCCAAGCAAAACAAAGTAATACGTCTTAGAAGAAATACCGCGGGCAGATTCGCAAACATTCCTAAGGAACATAAAATATACGTATTACAGCATCAAGTGTACTTGACACAATTGTTCTGGCACATATACCCAAATGAAAACATTTCAATTCATTCGAATAATTTGATTCATGAACAGCAATTTCCGGCGGCTCCTTCTACTACGCGCTATTTTTAAATTCGCACCGACGGCGAAAATCCAGGAAAAAAAAGAAAAACATCATCAATCACCCGAATTCGCGCGATCCTCCGACATCTTGCAAGTGCAAAAACATGCCGACACGCATACACACACACACACACACATACACCCACACGTAGATACGAATTCGAGCGTTGGTGCAGCGACGCGTTTTATCTAGGCAAATCAGCCAATGGAATGTCGGTGCGCGTGTCGCGTGCACACACACACACACACGCGCACACACACACATACACTTACTCACATATATACACATGATACGGTATATGCGATCGGTTGGGGCTGAAATGATCTACCGATACGCGCATTCACGGCGTTGGATTTTTGCGCTCCGCTGTAAGCTCGACTGGCCGCCGTCGCCGCCTTCCACATTATCCGCTGCACGTAAGCCCAGTTTCCGGCCGACTCCCCCGCGATCGTCGACCACAGAGCTTTTGCGGCCTCTCTCTGTACGTGTGCGAGTGTGTGTGTGTGTGTGTGTGTGTGTGTAAATGTGCGCGTGTAGCGTGTGCTCGTGTCTACTTTCGCGCAGAGAATGGACACGTGCATCGTCCAAGCTTAGACGCGCATGCCGTCCAGATCTGTTTACTATCGCACCGTTTGCTTTTCCTTTACCGTGCTTATCGAGGCGATGCGATCGATGCGATTTTTTATTTTCGTTGTACATTACGCTTGTCGTAGATCGGATCTGATCGGATTAATACTTCTGGACGTGTGTTGTGTTGGATTAATTTGAATAATAATTGTACATTATTGATACTCAGCCTTTTCGTAAAAGATATTCGGTGTCAAGTATTTTCGACGTTGCTAACTGGATGAAGTGTACGAATTATATTTATAGGCATACTTCATTCAGTTGTGGGTATTTTTCTTACATTTGTTAGTTCTTTTGAAGATTAATGTTATAATGCCATAAGTTGATCGGTAATGTTTCGGTGGCATGGATTATTTATTTGATCATTTTTAGTGATTTCGGGATCATTGTGAAAGATGAAAGCTTATGTAAGCTTAGATCGGATGATTATAAGTCAAGGTGATAAGGTATAAGAGTTTGCAGGTATAGATTTGGTCACGTGGATATTAAAAGCTGAAAAAAATGCTGATGAATGGCTGAAAATTGTTATCCGACGTAAAACGAAGAATTTAAAATTTTAATAGATAATAGGTTCTGATTATTTCCTAATCCACGCTTTATTGATTCTATACATCCTGCAATGATATTTTGTTCTAGTATCTAAGTACGTATCTCTCGATCTAACAAAAAAATCATTAGTTTGAATTTTTTAAACGAATTTACACGATTCAGTTGCGAGTGTATTGATTAAAAAAAGTTAGATTTTACCAGCTATCCGCAGAAACATTCCTTAACATGCTTTATTCCGATAAACGGAGCATCCTAAAATCAGCCGATCTTGCTTTGAATAATAATCGATTACCAACGCGTTTCCTTTGATTTTTCAGAATACAAGAGATTGGTCACTGTACATCCTCGATTGTGCGTTCAGTGTCGGTGTCGTCGGAACCCTCGTCGTTTTTGTCTGGAGGGGCGCCTGGGTGCTGTTCGATCTCTACCTGTTTCCCGAAAATCGCGAGCACTCGGCTATTGGCTCTCTTGTAAGTTCAAGCTTCCACTATATATACCTGCATGCATAAACTTTTTATTTATAAGAAAAAAGAAACAAAACATAGCCGATGGGAATAATATTTGACTAAATGAAGCGATAAACCAGACGCATCCTGTAGCTAAATTGAAGGATTAGTCTGGCTCCGAGCCAAAAAATAATACAAATATTTATTCTCTTATGCAGATTCGTTTTTAACAATAACATTCCACGCTCTTGTAAACGAGCGTCTCGGTATCTCAGAATTTCACTTCTTATCGGTTACGACAACACGACTTTGTATACCTATATTTAGCTGCAATTGTTAACTCAAGATTTAATTTCTATAGACCGACTATTTTCAAATCGCGTCTTTCGGCGCCCCGAGCGAAGTAAACAATACAATAATCGAGTGTCGAGCCGCGGTGAAATAAAAGGAAAAAAAAAAAATGGAGAAAGAAGCGGTAAAAGCGCCGACGGTCTCGCTGGATATGCAAATACATTCACAGAATCTTGGCGCCTGTATTAAACGTTTGATAAGGGTAATTCGCATAAACTCTTATCATAAACACACTGGAATAAGCTATCGACGCGAACTAATTTTAATATCAGCACTTGCTTTGAAAGACCGTTTCGACGATTATCATCGAGACCTGATAAATTTTAGATTAGATAACTTATTTTTAAAATACATACGCGTATCGGTCCTTTTGAATAAATCGACGTTCGACACGTTTCTTGTCATAACAAACACAATTGTTTATCGTTAATTTCGGAATATTTCGTTTTATTACGTAAATATAATAATAGAATTAGTATTTCTGAAAAGTCTTTAGTCATCGGATGCATGATACTTGGATCGTTTTGGCTGATTACGGTGAAGCGGTTTTTTTCCAGTTGCGGAATTTACAATTGCATCAACGAATTTAAAGATTATCTTGAATCAATGTGGAATTTTATGATTTATCATTTTATCGAATCGTCATTTGAAAATCAAGTCGGAATTATCGATATTAACTCTCAAAAAAAAAATACGATACCAAAATCAAATTATAACGCTATTTCTAGGGGCAAAAAAACAGATGGAAAGAAAAAAAACATAATTTTCATCCGAAATCAATTGCCCCAAATCCTCTATAGAAAAATATTTGCACTGCGTGGCATTTTTCACTCGGGCAGCATATTATTTCTTTATTAGTTTTCACGCGGCGACGACTAAGATGCGATCCTAATAATTTGTGCGTCAAATCAAAAGCATCAGGATCAAGCGCCAAGAGGGTGAATCGGGGAAAAACGTATATGCGAGGGGAAGTGAGAGAAAGAAATGACGAAGGGAAACTTGCCTAGGGGATTATTACGCGCTCGATAGATAAGCGGCTAAGACTTCTTATTTCTTAATTGGAGGAGCCGGGGACAACCCAGTTGAGCGATGAGAAGAGCAATATGAGCTGCTTCCTTGTACAGGAGTGGCGCACTCCTGGCGAATAAAGAAGTTTTCTTCCCTCGCCTTCTTTTTGGCGTATGATTGGGATCGATTGTCAGAGGCTTTTCTTGGCCTTTTTTAATGTAGTGTAAAGGAGCGGCTAATTATCTATATTATAAGGCTAAAATTCTTGCTTTTATACACGACTTACATAAGCTCTGATAAGTACTAATAATAATTTTCTATGTCAATATCTGCATAACTAAATTTAATCAAACATTATTTTGCGTAGAATTTGTTATTTTTCTTTCTGTATAGTGTGATTTTTTTCTCTCGCATAGTCTCAAAATAGAATTGTTATAAAATTATTTTTACATAAATAATCATAGATGTAGGAAAATGCCTTTTATCATCTTTCTTACACTTTGTAGAGGAAAAATTTAAAATCATATTAATTGCGGTTCTAAGTATATAAAATTCTAAATATAAATAAAACTAAGTATGGAAGTTTCTATAATAATAATTTTTGTACAATAATTTATACAAAATTATTTATATATGAACATGTTATGTCTTGCTCTTTAATAATTAGCTTTGTATGTATGAAAGTGTTTTTTTGTGCTGTTCATAAAGTCCGTATACGGTAAAAATATACTGTCATTTGCATAATATTCATATGAATAATATTCATTTGTCACAGAACAATTGAACATAAAGTACAAAGTAAAGAAAAGTTTATAATTGATGAAATATAATTGGACATATATGTCTTAGGTATAGGATTTACTGATTATCCTTAATTGCTGCACAGTAGCATTATTAACATATTCTTCACGTAATAACGTAAAGACTTGTGTGCAAAAGAAAATTTTCATAATTCATTTCTAAACGAGTAATTCGCTATTAAAGTACTGAAATAAACAGTATTCTACTTCAAAATATCAATCTTATAGATATTATCGAATTATTTCCAGTAAAAGCCAGTTCAAAATTTTCTAACAGTTCACCCATTCGCCTTAATGATTTTTCTGGGAACTTTCCTTTCCACCAGAGATATTATATCAATGAGATTCCATACTCAATGGTCTGACCCAACTTATAATTTCGCCAATCATCTCCGCCACATCTTATGACGTCCTCGAGTCGCCTTACGCCTCTAATCGCCACAAGTCATTCGACCAAACACCCCATTAACAGCAACAATAACCGTCACCACCACCTAAACAGTACAATCAACGAAAGTCAAGTTTAAAAATAATCCGCTAAACACATACGGACCGAATGAAAGCGGCCGTTCACGCGGTCGCGCACAAAAGAAAGGCGCGCATCTCTCGTTCCCTCCGCCTCAATGGAGGAGTTATACATAACCTGCAAAGCTCCGCAAGAGCCGAGAGAGATATATTATGTTATTTCACCGTCGACCGAGTCGCCGAGTCAGCAGTTGTCACACCAGCAAGTTCGATTATATAATTGAATATTCGCCAATTGCTCGTGATTGGATGAGCGCACACACCTATATAATAGATGCATATTATATATACATACATATGTATGTATAGGCCGAGTGTAGGGCGTGTGTATATTCTACGCGCGCAGGCACTCGCGTGGATGCCTCGGGCTTACAGCGTTGTTTGGTCGCGATGCGAGGGAGAACCATTGAGTATGTCGACCACTCGGCTCTTCTTTTGTCCGACCAATTCGGCAGAAAGGATACGGCCCCGAGCCCTTGACTCTTTATCCGTGAACGCTCAATTATCGTGGACTGTGAAAGTGGCGCGGGGCCCGCCTATATATGCGTGCGAGACCGAGGCACGGGTGGCTCTTACTACTTGGATTGAGAGAGAGAGAGAGAGAGAGAGAGAGCGTGTTCGTCTGTTACTACTTAAAGCTGGGAGAGGTCGTGCGCTAGTCTGTTACTACTTGAGCGGCAGACGTTGAGCCGCGGACGCGTCTCTAATTGATCTATAATTTAGTTTATTTTTCCAAGATTTTGACCTAAAAAATAGTTAGACGCACTTATTCGACACTAATATATAATTGTGCCAAATTCTTGAACTGAAACGATTAATCGTTAAAATATAACTTCGGCCATTTCGGTAGATATGTCATCATTGTGTATTAGAGCTGTTAATATATAAATTGAAATTTATTTTCAATTTCAATTTATTCAAAGCAAATATTGACAAGTAATGAATATTTACTATCAAAAACATTTATATCTTCGATCTAACGTAAATACTACCTCTCATATAGCTAGAAAATCCTGTCTTTGATGCGCAATCGTTGCTGCAGGACAATAACAATTGCATCAATCGATTTGCATATCATTCTATAGATGCCAAGCGATAGCTGATTCTTCAGTCGTTTGCATTGATTATTATTTAACGTAAAAGGATACGTTGCATTTTTGGGATTATTTCGCACAATTTTTGTCGACAAGGATTATTCCAAACAATTAACTTGACTACGATTTATAGCTCCAGATAGGGATTATTCTTTCTTCCCACTTATTTAAGATAGTATGATTGGCAACTAATTATTATCCATTACTTTATCATATGTACGTAGTAGAGAATTCGCCCATTCGAATCTAAATTATTTAACTGCAGATAGGTTACGCAAGTAATTAATGAAACAATAATTGCTCGGTCGTCATTCCGTTTCATTTTATTATAATTTCCAATTAATCGGATGCTTATGGCGAGTAAACAATACTCTCATGCATCGATTGCACCATTTATCATTCTCGGTATGAATGAATTTTGAACTATTATAGTATTATGGAAATTAAATGATCCTCAAATTTTTTTTATTTTCCCTTTGATAAATTGAATGAAAGAAATAATAATTACATCATTTAAATCGTTTAAATCGTAAAAAGCCCTTTGATTCAAGATATCTTTTTGATAATCTTCTTAATTGTTTCGGTGATTGAGATAAATTTTCTATTTATGGAAAAAATAAATCGGTATACTTGAATATTTAATATACTTAATATTTAATATAACCAAAATGGTAAAACTGTGCTGGTATTTACTATGAACTTTTCTATAGGGCTGCGGGTATTTGTACCGCTTATTGTGCTCCTATAAAGAGTACTATCCGAGTGTGCGTCCAATAATATTATTTTTTAATTGAATCTAATTGTTAGTATACCAATAAATGAAAGAATAAGAATAAAGATAAAACTAAAATTGTCAATTGTCCGATAATACATATTGTCTCCCTTGTAATCACAAGAATACATGTGTAGTAAGTACCAACATGTCTCCAATATACGATAGTTCGTATCTTTATATATAAGAAAAAGCTTATTAAACAGGATTAAAAAGGAAAACACCACGACGATTGCGACGTTTACAGATTCTGGGATACGCGATAGTAGCGGTGACGTTCTCCCTCCAGCCGGTGATGCGGTACGCCTGTTCCCGTCTGCAGGGCCTGACGCGTTTGGTAGCCGCGGACGCTTTTCTCCTGTTGAGCTTCGTCGGGACGGTGAACGTCTGGCGGGGCATCTGGAACGTCCTCGACCTCTGGCTCCTGCCCGAGGATCCGAAACTCTCCTGCTGGATCACCCACCTCGGCTGCTTCGTCTTCCTCGTACTGCTCAACTGCAGCAACTCGGTCCTCGTGCGCGGCGTCTATATCGATGCCGAGGAGGAGGCCGGCAAATGCGTCGTCTTTCCCTGCCACTATCTTCGGCTGTTCTTCAAGGTACGGCTTTGCGATTATTATTCTTATTATCGACACCCCAAAGTCGCGGTTTTCATTTTTATTCATATTGAATAAATATATACCGTATATAATATTGAAAACGTAGGTGAGCGCATATATGGTTCTTTGATTCGTTCAGTCAAAGATTTACGGTTCTCTCGCGTATTTTGAATATTTATAATGATGATTAGCGATTTCGTTGAATTTTCACCGAAAGGATAAATTTAAATTTTAATATACTTTCTAAAAGTGAACGATTTCAACTAAGATAAATAAGAGTTTGTAATGACAAGATATTTCCCATTATTTAGTATTCTGCAGTGTATAAGCATACAATTCGCAAAGAAAATTGATTTCTCGCTCGAACGGCCGGTCGTTCATCCACCGATAATTACATAAAGAAAAACGCCTCATCCTTGCCTCGCACTCGATAACCCCTTATACGCTCGCATCGCCAATCCCCCGGTTATTTATCTCCGCACCCAGTTAGCTCAAGACCCGCTGACCCAAATACTTGTACATATCTCGTATCTATCGCGGAAATGCAACACTCGAGACACCCCGTCTCCGAGCGATCCTCAAATTTCAACGCATCTCGCACACTCTGTATATCTTGTGTTTTATTATCTTTTTTTTTTCTATTTTTTTTTTCTTGGTCACGTTGCAGGTCGAGCGCGAGAAGAAGGAAGCGCGCAGGCGAAATCTGATCGTCGCCTCGCGGGATCTGGGAACTCGGGGCAATCCGAGCTGCAAGGAGTCCGAGAACGGTGCCCTCCTCAACACCGGCGTCACGCCCATCATTCAGTCAGCCAATCCCGAGTCCCTCGTCTGAAACACTCTCTCTCTCTCTCTTTCTATCTGTGTGTGTGTGTCGGCGAGAGAAACTGCGCTTATGCTTCTCTCTTCCTTTTCTTTTTTTTTTGCCCAGGGATATTGTTCTTTTTTTCCACTTTTTTTTTCTCGAGATCGAGTGGGGTTGAAAGGATTTTTTTATTGTTGGTTTTGCAAAAAGAAAGAAAGAACTTTGACTAGCTGTTGTTTTCTTTTTTGTTCGAATCACGTGAGGCTTGCGGATAAATAAAAGTGTCTGTTTCAAAGCGACGATAGCTTATCACTTTCGATTTATTACATCGAGGCAAGAAAAGGGGGGGCAGAAAATTTATAGATCCGAGAGGCGAAGCTTATATATGTCGATTCAACGTAGGAATATTTCCGTGTGCTCGATTGACTCATGTGCTCGTTTACTATAGATCAACGTAAAGAAGAAAGTGCAAATTAATACGGACGCAGTGATCAGTGTGCGCGAGACAGAAATACTTAACCAAAACAAAAAAGAGGGAGAAAAGAATAAAACACATTGATGAAAAAAAGAAGAAGAAAAAAGTGCTTCTCGAATAATTAAATGTTGAGTGTGTGCAGGTCGGATACATAAGGACTACAACTGTACAGGCGTTGGAAGCTGCGACCTGGAGATTCGTATGTATATACATGAGATATATATATACATACATATAGAATAACTACTTATGCGTGAAATATTTTAAGTCGAACTTTTGTCATTGATTAGCTGCGAGAGAGAGAGAGAGGGAGAGAGAGGGAAAAAAATTGTGTAATCAAATAAAAGAAAAAAAAAAGAACCGCGTAGTGTGCAGTGCGCATTATTAGCCATTTACTGCTGTTCGCTCTTCATTTTTTTTGTCTTCGCGAACACAAAATGTATAATACATATATATATATACAATAGTTTAGAGAAAGATACATATTTTTTGTCTTTTTTTGTTGTTCATAAATAAATCATGTTACGTGACGATTGTTACACCGCAGAATGGCTGTGAACGAATGTGACAAAGAACGACGACGACGACGACAACCGATTTCTCGAAAATCTGAGTGTGCGGCTGACCGGCAAATATATATATATATATATATATACATTTAAAAGGACCAAAAACCATTCCAATTGTATAAGCTTTCGAAGAATACATTATGAAAGTACGAGAAAAAAGGATAAAAGCGATCCGAGTGTCATGTACTTTTTTGTATTTTGATATAGAAGCATTTTAAAGAAAAGAGTATTCGAAAACATTACGAGCAAGTTGGCCTTGAACGCATTTATACGCACAATCTATATTAAACCGATTTCTTCGCCGTTCCAAACAATCACCATTCAAAGTACAAAAAAGTATATAGGAGTTTTGTTAAGGATAAAATATAGTTGCCGTAACGATGCATCATTCTCAATCCAAATGTCCGCGCACACATATATGTATATATATATATATTGTACACAAACGCGCACGAGTGCGTATACGCCACGGAAAAGAATAATCTATCCTAACGGAGAGGATTCGCTGGTACAGAGTTACCGAGACTTATTTCAAAGCACAAAATCATACAACGCACTAAAAAAATAAACTATTTCATTCGTAATAGTGGAAGAAAAATACCTCTCCAAAGTGAGTGCACACTTGGACGGCCTACTTTAATCGCAAAATAAACTAATTTCCTCGGATAAGAAAAGAAGCGGGCAACTCGTAGCTCTTCGCGCAAATTGTCACAATATACTCTCTATCTCTGTATCAGCGTGATTCCTTTCACACTTCCTGATAAAAAAAAAAGAAACTATACTAAACAAGGTGTTCTATTTATATATACGTATACATAGATATATACATATGCCGTACTATTATTTATTGCTATACGTAAATGTCCGCGATTAATGCGATAACGTGTGCGAGAGTGCGAGCGAATGGTATAAAAGCGTGAATAAAGCGAATTGTCCTAGGAGAATCTTAGCTTATATTTAAATATAAACTGCACACGCATATATAATTAGGTTAAAGTTGTAAATACAACAAAGAAGAAGATGAAGAAGAAGAAGAATCACTATGAAATAATGAAAAAAAAATAAAAGAAAGAAAATAAATATCTGCCTCTCGAAACGCTTGAGTGTCTCTATGTCAGCATGCGCGTACGTGGAAGCGCAACATATATATACCTATATGTATATGTGGTACGTGTGTATGTGTTCGCGCGCGCGCGCCTTTTTCAAGTTCATCGCTCTCGGTGCAGGGCAATTATATCGGCGCGACGACGATCTTCTAATCTCACTTTGCTGCGGCGAGCCGACGCCGACGTTGGTTTGACCGTTTGCCGTTTGCGCCCTCCCCCCCCCAGTGAAAAATCTCTACCTATTGCTGGTTCTCTTTTTTTTTTCCTTTTTTTTTTGTCAAGGAGGTTTAAATGTCGCCTTATACGAAATATCCGAAGGAGTGAAGAATTGCTTCGTTGGTCTTTGATGAGACTCGCTTTTCGCTAAATTACGAGTTCAAGTTCATTTTGGAATCGAATGAATTTAGCTACGTGCAGTAAAGTGTAAAATACAAATTAAACTCTTATTAGACTGATTACAAATCGACGGTAAATGAACGATTTTTCACTCTTTAAGAGAAGTATATCGCTCAATCGCGCCTGCTATATTCATTGTTATGTTCTCGGCTAATTTGATCCCCCGATGCGCTCCTTCCATTATAACAAATGTACATTTCTTTTTGTAATTTAGTTTCGAGGCTCGATAAGCGCGGATTCAGTATTGGTTCGCATCTGCTGCGTGCGAGCGCGTATATAAGACGAAGTAAAGGATGTATAAAGAGGAGAAAAATCATGTTCTTCGTGCCCGTTTGTTTTAATTCTGCGTACGTATTGTTTTTAGATCGAATTTACTCCCGATGAAACGAGAAATGAAAGAAATACCTTTTTTTCTCCTTCGACAAGAATAAATAGATAGTGAAAATCTCAGCTCTGTTTTTGTTTCTCAATTCTAATCCCCACATCCAAATATAACCCACATCCAATTTAAAATATACAATAATGTCGGAAAATATAACCTTTTTCATTTACAGACGTTATATAATATTGAAATGACAAGAAATAAATTTATACAAGTATATACCTATATTGTCTTGTGCGCGTAAAACTTTATAAAACGAGCAAATAAAATATTATTTACGTTTTCAGAGTCGTATAAGAAAAGTTACATCGTCAACTTTAAAAATCATCAAAACTTACGACTATACGCATAAAAATAAACATCAAAAGCTCATTATCAATTCCACCCTGACCCAATCATTCGAAAGAATTTCCAAAAATCATCCATTCCATGATTGAAATCGACGAATCGCAATCGCTAGCGCTACGCACACACATTCACATAGTGACAGAATGGCGCGATCCACCCACAGCAGCCACCTCGGTCGAAAAGTCGTTGCAAAAGGAGAGCAAGAGCAAGAGCAAGAGCAAGAGGTCCGCGCTTGCAAGCTCTCTTTAACCGCACACGCGCGCACGCACACAGAGAGAGAGAGAGAGAGAAAGAGAGAGAGAGAGAGAGAGGTGTATAGGTTTAGTTGGGCTTGCGTTCGCTCGCTCGCTGCTTTATATATCGAGGGCATTAAGTGTGTCGGCTCGCGGCGTGACGTCTGAACCCTGACACAAGCAGAACACACAATGAGACCTTGGGTTTGTAACAATGATAATGCGGCCGACGCAAGCCAAGAGAGTCCGCCTATGCACACACACACGCACACACACACACACACACACAGACGCCCGAAGCATAGATTCCACTCACTCTACTGACCGAACGACCGACTCTGAACGTACGCTGATAAAAGAGCTGCTCTGGCTAGCTCGCACCAGAGAGAGAGAGAGAGAGAGAGACGAGTATGGACCAGCTGAGCGTCGAGGTATATACATACATATCGGAGTTTTAGTCGGTGAATTAGCCCGCGCGCGCGGACGGAGCTTTTCCCCCGTTGGCCATATCCTGCGCGCGCGCCGAGTCCAACCTGCACCACCCGCTGCCCCTCTCGACTATATACTGCCTCCGCCGCCGCCGCCAGCACCACCACCGCGACCGGCCGGCTCGTGTCTCTCTCTCTCTCTCTCTCGCTCGCTCGTTGTATGGCAATTTAAGGCTACGTCATCGGCGTAAGCTAATAATTAATTGACCGGCGGCTAATGACGGAACAATGGTGCACACGAGAGAGAGAGAGAGAGATACCGAGAGAAATCGGGGAAGCGCGCGACGACGCAACACATACATGCACGCACGCGCGCTCGGCGACAGAGAGACACGCGTGTGTATACATAAGCGACCGCCCTCCTGGCCTATATTTAATATTTTCCACAATAGCCGCTGGATCTGTCTGTCTCCGTATGTACGTGTGTGTGTGTGTGTGTGTGTGATGGAAGGTTACGAGAAGTCCATATACACGGAGATACCAGAGCGCACCTGTATAATCAGCTGATTGTTTATTATCGCTATATATCCCTTTTCGTTTAAACGATTGATGTCCCAGTTTTCCGACTACTGGTCTATATATATATATATAGTACGCGATAGACCGATAAAACGGTGTAAAGGCTGAGCGAATCGTTTTCCGTTCGTAGCTTTTACTCCTTATAGAGATCGAGCGATTGCGAACCGGCCTAATTCATTACAAAAATAGTAACATTCACACGCAGAGTCTATAGATAATATACAAGTCTTGCTCTCTATATGTATGCAATATAGTTGAAAAATATTACTCGCGCGTGTTTGTGTAATGGAATTCCGGTATGGGCGATGATATGCATATAGTACATATATACAAACACATCTGACTTCTATCTGTCAGATGTGTTTGTATATATTTTTCAATTGTTCGACTTCGTCCGCCGTTTCGAGGGAACTTTTAATATCAGAGGTGAAGCTGCGCTGAATTCGCGGATGCTGCATTTTTTATATGTATATGAAAATTTATTGCTTATAATGCGAGTATCGGTACTCGGTTCTTATTCATTTTTATAAATTACAAGAGCAATCTACGTAAATTACGATAATTCCCATTTGTGATTTTTCAAGCAGTCAATTCAATCTAATTTGGCACAAAGTTTCGATTTTCAGCAGATTCTTATTAGTATACATCCTCCGTGTCGGAATGTCTCATCCTGTATATACTTTTTCCTTGCACGTCACGAAGAACGATATATGTATACGGCATTAGGAAGTTGAGCATTGAATTATTCGGGTTTCGAGATCGCGAATCTCGTCAAGATCGCAAACACAGGCTCGTTACATAATAACCGGTCACCATCTCCTCTCGGCGTATACACACAATTGCGCCCAAACAATACCGTCCTTTCATCTCGCCAATCATCCTCGCTTACCATCAACAATATGCCCATCGGAATCCAATAGTCTGTCCCCCCAACCGGAAGTACAACGAAGTGCGCAGTCGACTCGACAATAGAGAACCGTCGATTGTATAGGACCGGGTAAGTATACATGTACAAAAGACAAACTGCAGAAAGTAAGTATAAGGTCGATCGATCGAGCCGATATATATCGATCTCCTCCTCCAACTCATCCAAGTGGGGAGTCTATATTTGTTTGGACACGCGCACATCAGAGAGAAAGAAGAAGAAGAAGAAGAAGAAGAAGAAGAAGAAGAAGAAGAAGAAGACGAGAGGAGGAGAAGAAGAGAGCCGAGTGTCGTGCGAAAAGAAAATCAGTTCGCAAGGTGAGGCGATCATCCACGCTACCGTTCGATCTTCTTGCCTCTCGCTCGCTTCTCGTCGTTTTGCCCGCACATCTTTCCGATCGAACAGAAAGAGAGACGGCCGCGACGGCGGGCCAGTCAATAATAAGGGGAGTACATCGCGATTGAGCTGAGACGAACGGACGGATAACGTATTGTATATCGAGAGGGAGTTTATATAGAACGAACGAGAGGAACTTTTGTTGGCCAACGATACAACGAGCTAAGAGACGCCAACGAAAATTCTATCACGACAAATATATATAGAGAGTTTACAGACGAATTTTTTTGCCACTGTGGTATATTTCAGCGAGGGAATCAGGAGATAGCACATATATACCCATTAATTTGTGCTCCCAAACAGTTCAGGCAAGGACTCGCTTGAGCGCGCGACGCATCGCGCAAAGGCAACTCCACCGATTCATTTATCTCGAGCGAAGACATAGAGAGGAAAAAATGTCAGCCGAAGATCCGCTCACACACGAGCCACTCGTGTCGGTTGAGTTTGAAGTTTTCGGAAAAGTGCAAGGTGAGATATATATGAATATGACACTTGTTTTCTAACATATTCTTTAGTGCACGAACTCGTATATTTTTATGTGATTAATTTTTGTGTAGAGTAATTTGATTTTGAAAATCGCACGCATGGCTTACAAGCATAACAAAACTTAGGAATTTTTCAACCATCATAATAACTTGGTAATCTACCGTTATCAATCGCCACATTATATATGTCATTCATTATAATCGAACGAAATGTGGCAGATGTCCATCGCGGTAACCAGACGTAATTATCATTTCACAATTGCTTCGTTACTAAACAAGATCGTAATCCACTATTCACCGATGAACGATCAAGATTGGCACGCGCCAAGATAATCATGCCAGCATCTATAAACGCATTCTCTTTACGCGCAATCCTTTGGTATTACCATATTGTAACGTTACTCGAGTGCATGCTAAAAAATTAGTACGCAAGTGCGAAAAAGCGCTATGTCCAAGATATATCGATATGGTGCTATTATATATTGCTCCGCAGGTTGTTCCTTCACGAAGTACGTGCGAGAACTGTGTCAGCGGCTTGGAATCGTCGGCTGGGTGAAGAACACCAAGACCGGTACGGTCCTCGGCAAGATGCAAGGACCGCAAGCTCTCATCGACCAGATGTAAGTTTCTGTATTTTATGTATATATGTATACATGTCTCGATGGCTCGATTATTCGTCCTTTTTCGCCGCGACGTTTATTTTTAATTGTATGTATAAATAAACGACCTTCGGATCGTGAGGAAATTGTAAATAATTTTCGGTTAATTAGCAATTTGGCAATCGGTTAGTTTTCGTCGATTATATCTGTAAATGGATGTAAGTATAGTTGCATACACGACGGGGATTAGAAATGAATACACATTTAGTGAAATTCGGGTGAGAAATGCGTCGTAGCTTATGTGCAACGATTGACACGAAAGCGCTGAAAGGCGCATTAATTAACAGATGGACGGTAATGCACTTGCACGCACCCGAGGCTGCACGTGACTATCTCGGCAAAAAGGAAACAAAATCACGTGGTTGAGCTTTGGCGTCATAATACACACACATATATATACGTTTGCGCAAGCAATTAGAAAATTCTACCCCGAAATTCGGTAAATCATCGCTTATTAAATTTATACATAAATCAAATGATTATAATTACAATTGTTAACCCATAGTTGAGCATGAAAATTTAGCTTGACACTTTTTAACAAATTATTCAATACATTTCATCGAGAGATAAATCTTCAAGTGCCATAAGTATTCGAAATAGGAATTACTCAGCATCGGAGAATCAACAGAACCGGCAGGATTTATCGCGCCAGCAAATCTTTCACATAAGCCGGAAAAGTATCGCGTCATAATGCACTTATATGCGCGGCTGCGGCTACACACCGTTATGCGGTTTACATCTCATTATCCCATTGGCTCGATCAGTCGCGCGGCCGCGCTTCTACGTAAAGACTCGCGCGACACTGGCTTATATATACTATATACGGCGTAGCTATACGTGTCTTTTATCCGCGATATGAGTCGCAGAAGGAAGTGGCGTCTATTGCTGTGACGAAAGCTCAACGTCCGTCCTTTTGGAATAGCAGGCAGTTTTTATCCCCTCATTTTGTCTATATATACATCGTCTTTTGATAGGAGTCGCGCGAGTTGTGCGAAATCGTTTAAGCTGGCGCGGCTGTGTCGGTTGACGTAAATTATTGTGCTTACGAGTGGATGAAAGATAAATTATACGAGGGAATTAACACTCCGTCGGTTGTAACTTTTTATTAAGTCAATTGTATCTTTTTTATAACTTTTAGCAGTTTTAGCTCGGCGCTTGTGTTTTAATCTCGTTCCAACAGTTAAGGAGGTTCCTCTGGTTAACGATTGAACAAGTGGATTTTATTTATATTCATAATACAAGTACATATTCACTTATATTTAAATAAACTGTGGTTAAATTTTTGAGGACCGACGCGGCCTATGAACCGAGAAATTAATAGACATTCTTTTAAACATTTAACACGGAGTCTTATGGAAATTGACATAATTTTGAACTTTAATTGATGACCATGAAAAAATGAACAAGTCCTTTTCAGCAAAACTTAAGAGAATGAAGATAAAATAAATGAGTTTGAGGAGATTAACGGACGTAATTATAGCTTATAAATAAATAATCGGTTATTTATAACTATGAAAACCTGCATTATTTTCAAAAATTTTAAGTCTTTTTAATAACACAATTATTGTTTACGTTGCAAAACTTTGCGAGATGGCCGAAATATTCAATTTAGACTCTATATCGGCGTGCTATACCAGAAGATCCTCCTTAACATAAACATTCATGGCATTCGACACAGCGGTACGACACTTAATTATCCAGATAAATTTTCTTCTCGATGCGGTACCCTCTTAACTTGAAATAGTGAAAACTAGGTCAGTGTCCGAAAAATCAGCGCATAACATGCGCTGATCTATCCAGTAAACTTCTATAGCGTTCACTATGGGAAAGCCTAACTTTCGATCAGTGATCGAGTTTGGCAATCATTTCCATAAATTCAAATATTGTAAAGTAATTGTAAAAATGCCAGACCCAAATGTTCCGTCCTAAATGGATGAGCTTCAACTATAAAGCAAGCACATATACCCCATGTACGGAGAGCGGAACATTTTTCAACCTCTCTCAAAGGCGCAAAGTTCACGCGGGGGTGCAGTATAAAGATATCGACGCTCTCGCACCGCGGCATGTATTACAACGCGAGGCGTGCACCACGGCAGCGGCGGCCGTCAAGTGCAGAGAGAGAGAGAGAGAGAGGTCCGCGCGTGACCTCAAGAGCGCACCGCGAGTATAGGTATACAGCGTATAGACAGCGGCCGGTTAAATTGCGCCCGAGCGCAAGTCACGGCGAGAGCTCGCAACCTCTTGGGTCATTACGCGCTCGACCAAGACTGGCTTTATAGTAACGATTAGATGAAGTAATGGGCCCACTAGCATCTCGCCTCCTTCGCGTGCGCACCACACACGCGCACAGACACACACGCACTGGTGGCATGTATGCGACGCCGCAGACACGTGCAGTGCGTTGGCCAATAGAGAGAAGTGCGCAGAGTGCTCTCGAAGAATCCGAAGGTGAAGGATAAGTAGGAGGAGGAGGAGGAGACGCGAAACGACGTCAAAATAGACCTCTGACAGCTGCTGGCCTCAGCGATATACGGGAAAAGCTCGCAAATGGAATACGGACCGCTTATGTCTCTGTATACGAGAATCTCTCTTTTTTTTAGACAAGAAAAAATCGCTGTTCGAAACTAAAAAGGAGTACTTGGAGCCATTTGAAATTGTCTCGCTATGTCTATATCGTGCTACTACTTCGATTTATTTATAAGCGGTATAAATACTTTTGAATAAATCGAATATTTTAAAGTTATACATTAAACATTCAATATTTCAATTACTGAAAATATTGTACTCGTCAAGTTCGTGTATAGAAAACTTTATTAAGCAATTTAGAAATGAGACGGTAAATTATGCAATAAATTTCTCGCTCTCGAGACGCATATAAACAGCTTTCGGAATTGCCTGAATTGATAAAATTTTACGAGAGCGGCTATGTGCTAAAACTCTTTATTACCCATAGTCGAGAAAACACTGGGAAAGTATATATCTCTATGCCGCTCAGAACCTTTATTTTCGGGATTCACTTTTGTCCATCACCCCTAGTGTGCGCCCCATTTTCCTCTTTCTCTCTCTCTCTCTCTTCCTATATAGCCGTAAGCGCAAAAGCACAATCCGCGCACGAATGCCCGTAATACGAGAGTTGTGTTGGACCGAGTTAGGAAGGAAAGATTTTTCCCGACGAAGATATATATATATATAGGAGAAATTGGCAAATTTTCTGATTAAATTTCGGCGAGCACTTGCGACGGATTGGTGAATTGAAGCAATTTTTCCGCAAGCAAGATTTCGAGATGTATATACGTAGAACAGCAGCTATTCCGTATGAAAAGTTTTAAATGCGTATAACAATATCTTTTCTATTTTGTCATTTCAGTTTTTCACAAATCGCATCTTATTGTAATTAATAGTAAAATTTTCTAGAAACGATTTAAAACCAACTGAAAAAAAAAAAGATCAGTTTTCTAATCAATGTTATGTACAGCGCGGGCAATTAGCAAATTACGCAAGAGGATTAAGCGTGAAAATCCATTTCCTGATAACTAAGCATTAGAAGATAACAAACAGCCGTATTACAATAGCAACTGCTATTGCAATGCAGAATAATTATTGCGCATCGACACTTATTCACCGCTGCAATCATGGTGATAATTTGAATTTCAATGAAAAACCACGAGCGCGAGCGCGTAACGAATCGGTCGCAATCGATTCGCGATATAAACGCCATTCGAGATAAACATATAATGCACAATCAGCTATAATCACGACCGAGAAGAGAAACGCAAAAAAAAAAGCAACAATCGTCTCTGTCAGCTGTACGAAAAACTGGGTGATAATCACGGAAATATACGAGGAAGTGCAGTAGCAGCAGTCGAGGCGGAGACAGCTGGCGGTTCGTGCTTGGAAAAAGTAGAATATCCAACGGATCGACTCGTTATTGTACGACGAGGAGCGTAGACCTACTGATCCATTTTCCTCCTCCGCTCGCGTTCACGGCCTTTTATTATCCCTTCGGCCACCGGGCTGACTATCGGCTAATCAGTGCCCGCACTGCGGAGATAAAGGACTTTCAAGTTCATTGTCGAGCGATTCGACGATGCTCCCGCTCTCTCTCTCTCTCTCTCTCTCTCTCTCTCTCTCTCTCCTTCACGCTTGGCTGAATGGACAGAAAATAGACGCGGGATCGAGGGAAGAAACAGGCACGGGCTCGTTATACCATGCGAGCTTTCAATGCTTCGCGCGCTGGGTCCATTGTTGAAAATCGAGAATACAGCGTGTTCGACTCTTCGCTTTCGCGCAGTGATTGGTGCGTCGAAGCTTTTTTTTTTGTCCACGATAACGCGAGGTTTCATTGCAACGTACAAAGGGAACATGGTGCAGATTCAATATATCCCCATGCATACGTATATACATCTTCTCATTTTTTTTCTTGTGTAATATAATTGCATATTGTGATATAATTAATGAGTTATTTTAATGGTTTATATCCTTTGTAATCTTGTATCGATTAACTAAAATATATCTTGGGTAGTGCTGATTCAAGTTTAAACAATGGTAAAGGCAATACCATTATATACGTAAATTGAATATTATAAACTACAACTTTCTCCAAATCTCCTCTTTATCTTAACTAAATGTACTTTTATAAACATTTTAATAAAGTGATCATTGTTTAATTTCAATTTATTACTGCGTTTATCACTTGAAATGATATGAACACACATAGCTTTAATGCAGAATCGAGCTTTCTCGCAACTTCTTAAAAGATTATCGATTCGTTTACTTCGTCAGTTCTATATTATCTTGCAACAAGATTTGTCTCTGATCACTTTCTCTGTTTCTATTGTATTAAATAAAAACTCAATGAGCCAGTATACATTACCCTAAGATTTAAATAAATGTTTAAATATCAAATCAATGTGAAATTGAGCGATTGCTACTTTTAAACTTTTTACCATGGCAAAAAAGGCTATAAACTCAATTTTATCAATTAAAAACGAGTATTACAAAAATAGCCTGCCTATTCTATATCTATACATGGAAAATTATCCACCAATAATGGAGAAGGGGAAGATCATAAAATGGACTTGCAATTGATGCGAAATCAATTGTCATTCTAACGCGGAATAGCCTTCGAATCAAAACTCGAAGGGAATAGCCTCTGCATTCACTGCTTGTTCATGATCTCATAGCTGTACAATCTGCACCATCTGACCCCTAAAGAGTAACCGCTAAAAACCAACAAAACGATTTCTCACGTATATAGAGAATCAGTCGTCGGATGACATCATGACACGATATTCCAAAAGTTTTCCAGTGACAAAATGTGTAGTAATAGAGCTTATTAATTCGGGTGAAGCCACCCTCGAATTGCCACCTGCGGCACATCGCAGATAGGGAATACGCACAGACGAATCATCGCAAAAACTCACCACGCGCATACTTGCACACTCACACACACTTGCATATATATATGCACCTGCACGAAATGTGCGCAACTACGAGACGGAAGTGATTTATTAGAAGTGCATCCTTGATGCTCTAGGCGAACAATATGCCGCTTTTCCTGGCTTCCCCCCAAAAAGGAAGTCGCTAGCAATTAGGCACCTTGAGGCACAATCCAGTACCCGCACCGTTCCCTATACACGTACACACGTCTATTTCTCTCTGTGTGTGTGTGTGTGTGGGTGGGTGTGTGCGTGCGCGTGTCTGCACGTTATATATAGGTGCGAGCGCACCGAACAATGAATTGTCGAGCCGCCGTTTATATATACCGTCGCCGCTGAGCGCGGCTGCATTAGACCCGCCACCGCCCGCCGCGCGATATTCGCCTCTAAATAATAAACATAAGTATATATGCGAGGGATTGAAATGGAAAGCGCGCTTATGTAGACGACGGGTGAATTTCGCGCGGCTATTGGAAAACTTTCGATGCGACTGTCGCGCGTAAGAATTGTATAGTTTGGATTCGCGCTTGATAAATTGAAGCGGAAAGATTATTTGTAGAACATGAACGGGAATCAGGTTCCCGATAGTTTTCATTATTAGGATTTGAATGCAAGTTTTAGTGGAGCTTATTTTTATATTGATAGCCTGCTTTGTTTATTGCTTTATTCATTATATGTATTTTGGAATTTGTTATATACTGTAATTGTTAATAGACATTGCAATTTCAAGTTTGAACACTATAAACTGATGGAACTTTTGTCTTCGTAAAGTATGACCTTCGAAACTTTTTCGAATTTATTATTGATAAAATAATAAATCATATTATTTATACGAAATAACGATGAGTAAGTTTTTATGAATGACAGTCTGAAAAATTAACGAGAAACATTACTTAGGTATATATTGAGCGGGATTTCTGTATATGCACTCAGTAGAAAAGGGCAGTGGTTAGTCAGACATGAAATGTTGGATTTAGTGGTAGCGCTAGATTGCACTCAATTTTCAAGATTATTCTATAATTTTATTCAGAATATTAAATGTTTTTATTTATTTATATATTATAATAACTCATGACTTCATTTATTATAGATAATTTATAATGAATTAACAAAAATAAAAGAAGTAAATCATATGATTAGTGTGTATGATTAAAATATGATCGTTATTATTATTATTGAAAATATTAAGTTGCCGCTTCGGATATTCTATACATTTTGTCCTTTCTAAGCCAATGAAACCTCGATTGCAACAATTATATTCAGCACGATAATAAATATTAAAACTCTCCCTTGATCCGAAGAATCGAACATTCGATATCAAAGTAAATAGCAAGTGTAAAATTTTTACACAATTGATTTTAGAATCTGAATTTTGAATGTAAAGGATTATATAGGCGTGTGTGAACGAGCTAAGCAAAGAGAGTGGCATAAACGCGGGAGCGTCACTCGCTACACTTCTTTACGCGCGTCGTATAAAAATATCCGATCGCGATCCGATTAGCCGCTAATTATAATGTCGCACAGTAGTACAGCAACAGCAGCAGCAACAGCAGCAGCCGCTCGTCTCCGCGTCTCCGCAATGATTGGCAATAGGCGCTAATGGCTTGTATGCACCGGCGCTCCCGCACAAAATTTGGGTCTCGCTCGCAAACGTTACGGTATAGAGATTAAAACAAATATATATATAGGCCTCGAAGATCCTTGGGCCGCGCGCGCGAGGTTACAATCGATCGATATTAAAAATGTGTTATGATGCCGAGGTGTAGCCATAGGTATATAGGCGCGAAACTGTAGACCTGCCAGATTGCGTGCCAGTTTGTAACAGTGTTGCACGACGATGTGCATATATAAGCAGAAATCGCGGAGGACGAGATGCGTGCGTTCGTTATGCGTACAGCACTTCGAGCTAATTAACACGGCGAGAGTCACTGGGTTTTGTAAATAATGGGAGATCCTCGATACCGGGAATTCAGTCTAAATATAATGTATTTTGCGCATATGTAACCCCACCATTTGGAGGCAGACAAATTTTATGTTTTATAATTATGAATTACTTACTTAACATTAATTGATGTCTTACCAAATTTAACTCAATATATAAAACGTTTTCGTGCGAACTTTTACTAAGTATAATAATTTAGGAACTATTTTCTACATCTTACGGATAAGATTTTTGTTTTTAAAATAAAAAAAACAACTCAACGAAAAAATCTATAACGGTGTACAATTTTTAATTTTTTTTTTATTACTGTTTGAATTAGTAAGGAGATTTATAAAAAGTGATGTTTTTGAGAACAATAAAAACTCATTGTAAGTAAAAGAAACTTTTTTTTATTTTGCAGGTCACAATGGCTCTCCACAGTTGGAAGTCCGGAAAGTGAGATACATCATTGTGAATTCAAGGATTTATCTAAAGTGACAAAACCAGGCTACAAAGGTTTCGCAGTGCGCTTTTGAAGTTGAGAGGAATGCTAATCGAAAGAAAAACCAAACAGCTTAAAAAACGTAACGACTTTGTAAACATCCCAATAAATCAGAATAAAGATACAATGTGTCGAAGATTCAGTGAGCCGTTCAAAAAACACTTTTGTGTACGTAAGATATGTATATATATATATGTATTTTGATTGTAACAATGTAAACACCGCGCCAATAAGTGGCACCTATACTGCAGAGCTATTAGTTTTTATTCAACTTGTACAGATGTCTGAAGAATATGTGGGATATGAAATGAATGGTATCGTGTGCTGGCGATTACAGCTAGAGGAAATGTAATTAATTTGAGAGCCATATGTATGATTTATGAGAACGATTTTAATTTACTTGCATCGTGCCAGAGGAGGGAGCCGATTTATTATTACAGGAGTTGCGCCTTATTTTTACAAAATAAACTAGTACAAAAATCGAAACACTCATCCTTTTTTTCATTTATAAAAAAACATGATATAACTCTCGACAATCCTTTGTGTCTACACCAGATTACGATTTTATTATTTCGTTGTACTCTATACTTTTTTCCAAGCTTTTGTGTATCTATAAGACTAGAAACATACTGAGAGGAAATTCGAAAAGACAATAAAAAGATACACGATCGTTTGAACAATAAGATTTTCAAAATTCGGTATTGTCCATTGAACAACTAGCTATTAACAAATTTTATATCTATATATACATATACAACACTATAATATATAATGTTACGCCTCAAAATTGACGAAGAATATCAACTATCTTCTTTTTTTATGTAAATAACGATATTTGGGCTTGGCGAATATATCAAAACACTTGAAAATGTACAAATCGAGCATAAATGCTTTGATTAGAGAAAAGAATACAACCGAAAATTCGCAATTAATACTAACAGTTCTCGCTCTTCCATTTTTTAGCGACGCTGGTAGCAATTAAAAAATCTCCAACAAATGATAAAAATAATAAAAACAAATTATCGGTTTATATTACTTGAAGTTTTGCCTTCGTAAATGAAAGTGGCGTCGAGCATTAATTGAGCTATGTGATACTCATTATGGGTTTCCGGAAGGTTTCTTGACACTTTTCTCACTAACTCTACCGTGTCATTATTGGAACAATTTGTGTAAACTAAGCTCGGAGAGTCCTGCAAAAATATTATTTACATTATTAAAATTCATTGATTTTTAAGCGACTTTCTCCTTAAATATTTATTATTCTAATACTAATCCTATTCCCTAATGAAGTGCAGCGGAAACTAACCCATTTTAGACTTTGTAGGTATGTTGTAAGAGTAGGGCTGATCCGCGACACTTCTTCTAGTAAATCGGGTACTTTGGCTAGATAAGCCATCATACGTCTGCCAGCGATTGGAAGAAGATTTTCAGCCAACCTTTCGGTGTCGCTTACAGCAATCACAACCTGAAAATAGAATATAAATTAATTACAATAATCGAAATATTTTCCGATTTTATTTTTATAAATAAATAGATACCTCTTCAGCCAACCTATCGAACCCATTGATGTACAATTGACAAACTTGATGAATCCTTAGATCATCGCTATTAATCTTCCAAGTAGACGCTAAATTTTGACATTTACTCATCCAGAGAATAGCCTGAGATGAGCTGAAACTATCTACTTCCGTAGTTTCTTGATGAATTGACTCCATGGAGGCTGTGATAACGCGACAAAGAAAATCTATACGAGAATTATCCCTTTTTTCGTCTTTATACCAAGGAATCATTACTTTATTGCTTATGTCTTGGAAGAAATATTGATGAGCCTAATAACAAAATTTATTAAAAAGTAATTAAAAATATATAATTTTTTTCATTCATAATTTCTTGAAGCAATAAAATGATTTACCACTGAGTCAAACAGATTATTGATTGGCTTTATAACTTTTAAATTGAAATATGCCTTCATATAAAGTACATTTGCCAGCTGCAAGTGGAGCAGAACTAAATCATACCAAGCACGCGTTTGGGAGATCGCTAAAACTGCAAAAGGTTGCGGTCCTCCAGAGTAACCTTCCCACAATTCCTCAGATCTGATGAAGGAACAGTTTTCTTCTTCTAGAATCTCGGCCTTTAAAATCAATAATATGTCAAAAGAGAAAAATAGTTTTGAAGTATTCACTGGATAGTTTGGAAACTACTTACGTCTAGAAAAATATCTAAAAACGTAACACAGTGTTGCAAGAATGTAGTAAGCTGAGTATCCGAAAGACCAACGTCCTGCATACACAGTCGTTCTTTTGGCAATTTCGTGGATTTGTTAATAAGCTTTCCCGCACATTCCATTCTTTTCTTTAAATGAAGGGTCCAAAGAAGACAGCAGACGCCTTTATTAAAAAATAGTTAAAATTATTTTACTAAAATATTTATACTAAGAAATAAGCGGTTTTATTTTGTTTTATCTCAAAAAATCACCGTGACGAACGCGTTTCATAGGTATCTGGCGTAAAATACATAAAGCAGCATCTAAAGCCTCCAATTGCGTAATATTTTTATTCCAAGCTATGACAAACTCCCACGCTAAATTAGCTAGCAAAACACTGCTAGTTAAACTATATGGGAAATGCCGTTTGAGCAATGAGAGCTTATCTGTAAAAATAGTTTATGTCAAAAAATTAATGTAATATAATGTTATTTATTTTTAAAAACTTACCAAGCACATTAGCAAGAGTAGTTTGTTCAGTTTTCGCTTCGCTACCGATTTCGACTGACACTGACAATAAAGCTTTAGAGTCTTGCTGCAGAAGTTCTACAGCTTTAGCTTCATCTAACGAACCTGTGAGTTTTAATGAATCTATTGACAATTGTAATTGATCGAATTCGATGTCCGTTGTATCTATTAATCGTGCAGGATCGACTCCTGCTGAAGTAAGCCACTTCGCTACTATTTCTGATACAGAACCTGTAATAATTACCAGTGATTTCGTAAATTATATACATATTATACATATTATGTATACATTGAAACATTAATAACTATGTTAAAAAAAAAATTACTATAACAACTGTTATTTACCTTTTCCCTTAGAAAGAACAGATCCTAAAGAAACAGTAATTGGCTCATATGGTAGAGTATAAAATCTAGTGCTATCATCCAATGGTGAAGGGTTACTAAAATAAGAATCATATTTTCCATTCTTTTCCAAATTAAAATTCTACACTATAGCGAGTTTTACTTACTTAACAATTGCATCAAGCACGGTAATATCTTCTAAATTTCCTATCAGTAACGAAAAATGACAGGTATCTTTGCTCACATTTTCCCAATCGCTTATATTACTAACAGACTCTTCCTCTGGAGATGAATTTTCTTCTTTTTCATCATCTTCCTCCATTTTTTCCGGTTTATTACCATTCTTTTCATCGTCACCTTCATTTCCATTATCATCTTTAAAACTAGTTTGCAATCTATCCTTATTCCTCTGCATACTAATTGATACAGCCCTACATGTCATAGCTGCAGTCAGTGCATTAAATGGATTATTGGAATCCATTAAAATACTTCGAACATCTCTCCACCAATATGAAGCTTCATTGTAACTGTAGCAAATTTCTTCAGCATCTATAAATTTATTTATTAATTCACATAAACATGAAATGTATCTTAGTTTACAATGACAAACATGAAGTTTTATAGAGACCTTTTTCTTAAATATAATGAATATAAATGCAATAAACCAAACGTAATCTAGAAATTTGTTTATTATAAGCCAATGCAATTACCATTCAATGAGCAAATAGCATTGAGAAGTTTTGTGAAATTTATGAGTTCAATCTCCAGAGGTGCTCCAACTTTTTTAGTTAACCAGTAAAGAAGCGCAAATTGTATTAATACTCCTGATTGAATATCACTTTTAAGTGCGTAATCTTGCCACTTTGATATTGGATCGTTTGAGTACATCCATCCTTGGAATATTAATTTTGCTGCAATAGTAATAAACAGTTACACTTAGTTAATTGATTTATCGAAAAAATTCTGTTTTTACAATTATTTTAAAGAACCTACAAATTTGACATTTCTTCTCATACTCAATATCTTTTTGCAATCCTAAAGAACCTGAAGAACCAAACTCGAAACAAGACAGAAAATCTATGAATGTCCTACCATCTTCTTTAAAAATTACTCTACTTTGAACTTTTGAGTTTGAATTTTTTAAATTATTTATTGTTTTTGACAGTTTCAGTATCCTATACACTTCTCGTTCAGAAGTAAATAGAATAGAAGATAACTGTTTTATATCAGGCACGACATCAGAGGCAACAGTATTATATTCAGGAGGCTGATCAAATTGTGTTCTAATGTACTTATAAAACTTAATTGCTTTTTTTAATTGACTTATTGTCTGATTAAGTATTTTAGTTGCTGATTCTAAATCATCTTCTTCTAAAATATTTAAAAATATACAAAATTATTTGTTATTTAAGTGTAACGATCTTTTTCATTAATTATTTTATATTGATGATCTTTATACCTTGCAAATCAATATGCTTTGAAAAACAATTAGTGGCAGCTAATAGAGCATTAGGAGTAATATGTTTATTCGTCATTAACATTTCAATAGTTTGCAATCTAATTTCATTTGTCTTCAAATCCAGACATATATTAGTAATTTCATTTACTAATTTATCATCATCAAAATCTTCTTCTCTCAAAAAAGTCTTAAGTTTTTTAAACAAGTGCATATCTCTTGCTCTATTACTATTTTGATTGCTAAGTGCATAATGGAATGGAACTATAATCTCTCTCATGCCTCCAAGGGGATCAATAAAAATGCAAGGATGCTGAGCTCGATTTCCAGATGAAATTACCATATCATTCAAACCAAGTAGACCATAATTTGTGTACAGCAGCCTGTGTTAAATTTATTAATTATTTATTTAGTGAATATTCCTAATGTATTAAATTAATTTAAATCTTTAAAAGCTAGCCTACCTTCCTTGTTTACTAGCTGAAAATGTAGTAATTTTTGTTCCGTGCTGTATACTCCAAATATCAATAACACCTTTCTTTGGAGCATAAATTGCTAAGAATAATGCTGTGCGCCTTGGACTTCTCTGAGAATCACTGGTGCTACTTTTACTTTTACTATAACTTTTCACAGATAGTCGATGTTTTTCCTCAACAGCTTCTATCCATCCACATTGAGCATCTCTGTAACCCTTCCACATTCTTATAGCAATTCCTTGTTTTGTATCTATTAAAATTACTCTTCCCATAGCATCACAAACTACTGATAACAATTTATTTGGACTAACAATGATACAATCTCCTTCTCGTAGAACATCACTTAAACCAAATCTACATGTCATAGATTCAGCGGGTTCACTAATTACACTTTTTGTTTTTTCTGGAGTTGAAGAACTTTTTGAGCTCGCTCTAAACCATCTAATAAGTAAATATTCATATAAAAATAAATATTAGCAAAGGTTAGAAACATTAAATTGTAAAAAGATTTTAAAAAATAAAGTGGTTTTTCTCAAGCTAAAGTACTTACGGAACAGCAGCACCAATGGCACTTGCTACTTTACTAGCCATAGCTATAGCAACATCAGATAAAACTGGAGTAGTACCACCTTCTAAGGCATAATGAAAACCTACATATGGTCTCTTTCCAGTAGCCATAATTAAGTTATGCTGTGGCGCACTTGACCGATAACTTGCATTAAATCCGCCACATATTGAGGCAGTCATAAGATGATCAAACGTATTAACAGATGTTAAGCCAATTACTTCAGAATCATTAAGGAAATCTTGATTTTTAAAACCCCATTTTTTGCACACTAGATTTGCAGCTGGAGGCTGATCATCACAATTAGCTTTTACTGCCAACATAATAGAAAGTATTTAAAAAAAAATATTTAAATAAACACTTAAATGATATAAATGAATTAAATTTCATATTCACCTCTAGCTAAGTGGTTGCGATGAGCTCTTAAAGTTGAAAATAATGGAAACCCTTGTAAAATACATATAACAGTATTATATAGTACATAAATCTCTTCTGGAGTTCTTGTGTCCCCTGTGTGCCTTCCTGAGCAGTACGATTGACATTTTATGTTTACTATGCTTTCATTGTGTAACTGTTCTTCTAATAACAACCCCCCAGTCTTTAATACAAAATAATTTTGATTAAAATCCGAAGATATAATTTGATAGATATTATCAGAAATATCAGTAAATAAAGATATTATGATTCATTAATAGCAAAAATTTAAATGTTATTACAAACTTAAGATGAGAATAAATTTTGTTTAAAAAATTAAAATGAATGTTATTTAGAGTAATTATTCATACATACTTCTGTATAAAATTTAATATGTCCAGTATTTAATCCTACTGCTATGCAGGTCCAGTCTGCACCAACACTCGAACTTGTTTTTCCATGAGCAATCAATGGTAGGCATATCACAGATGTTATCCATTCGCTATGATAAATATATGGAATTTATAAATTATTAAAGTATATTTACTTGACGATAAAATCTACAAAAACTACAAAAAAATATACTTTACTTTTGTTTAAACGTCACATCACCATCCCAAACTGTATGAAATTTGTTCTTTACTTCGCTTGATTCTTGAGAATCCCATTTTGCTATATAGGGAGAAAAAAACAATACATATGTGAACTTCGCAAAACAAAGTGTAGAAACTAATAAAACTATACTTACAGGCTAATATAACCAAACGAGTATTGAAAGCAATGGCTAAGGTATCTGCCACTGGGGATAGAGAAATAAAGCAGTTTTGCAATGGCAACTCATCAGCGGGCACATGATCAACTGAAAAGGTTAAATTATCAAGATTCGAATATTCTTTGACAATTACTTCGTACGAAAACAATTACATAAACAAAGCATAACTTACATTTTTTATTGCTGTTGCCTAAAAGACGACTCTTGATATCGGTGGGATCCACCAGATTCGCGATCCCTTTAATTTGGCAGGACATCTCTCATTTCTCCGTTCTGTCTAATGTCTATTTGGTGCACTGACGGGGCAGCTCTTTAAAGTCTGCGTAAAAAGTCAACAGTGTCAAGTATGCCAGAATGAGCAGGCGAACAGATGATCTTGATCGAACTCCGAAACACACAGGGACCACATATGTTTACGGAAAAGGTCGTACGCAAGTCGAATCGAATGTTTATTGAACGGTTGATAGCATGCGCAGATGTTTTTCAAACTCCTACCGTAGGTGATTCGTGAATCTCTGCTCCAACGGAACTCCATTCCGTATTATATTATAAGATGCGTTTTATGGCGAAAAAATCAAACGAACCCATGGATGGTTGGATGAAGAAGTACGTCGGAAAATATAGGGAGTCAACGAACAAAAGTGATTCTAAGTATATAGCTATACGCCTATATGCCTATACATTATTATGATACATGCTTATTGAGCGTACCGTTCTTTTCATTTAGATCCCTTCGACAGTTATTTGAAGTTTTAAGTGAAGTTATAATTAATTATTTGTTATGATAGAAATTTTTACATCTTATAATTTTGCAAACGAAATAATTTATATTTTCAATGACTGCAATAAAGGAAGAAATATTTAAAAAATAATGCCGAATTATATCATCTTTATAATGCCAATAAGTATCGTTAACGATTAACATTCATTTAAGTACTTTATATATGCGTATTGAAAAAAAATTTATTTTTTACTAATTATTATTCAACAAGAACTATAAATTTAATGTTGATTAGTTGATAAAACAATCCAATTTTACAATATATATTGCCTGGATGCTGAAAGGTGTATATTTCAGGCGCTGGCATGTGAAAAAATAGTATATTATGCATCACGGAAGAAAAGTTGGCCAGCCCGGATCCAGATCTCATATATTTGCCACCCTCGCCTTATAATTTACACGAGTTCTGGACTGTGTTTTTTCCTCCTTAGATACATAATATATAATTTATGAAGAAGAAAATACTAATTAACGCTATTTTTATTAAATTTTACGTTTTAACAAAACTCATTTGTTATAGCTTAAAAACACTTGCTGCATTTCTAAAATTAATATCCCCCCGTTCAATTCATCTGAGTCCTTTCTAGTCCAAGCAGAGAATGGAATTTTTTGGTAAAATTTCACTAATATTATGTATACTTATTATAGATAAAAAGAAGGAAGACCTATACTTCAATTCCCTGTACTATGAAAAATTATTACGGAAAACGCAGTACAGCCTCATGAGTGCCGACATGTGCATATCTCGTCAGTACCTAATATGAATGAGATAAGCTTGCATCAAAAAGATGCTGATTAAAAAAGATATCAGTATTTTGAAACAAAAATATTATAATAAATAAAATTTAATCATTTTAATTTTTGCTTAATAATTCTGAATAAAATAATAGAAATTTAAAACAGAAATATATGAGATACCTAATTAATATGTTGCAGTATAAATAACTTCTGATTAAATATACTTGATTGGAAATTTTTCTATATCGATAATTTCGTTTCACCTTGAACGAAGTTACATTATTATTTACTTTGTACATTGTAAACAATAAAATTTCCGAAATAAAAGAACTGATATTAAAGAGTCGGAAAATTCCTGATTTCTCAGTTGACCAATCATTTATGAAATTGTGTATTTACCATGATTTGAGTTAATTTTATTTGTCATCATTAGGTTTTTAGAGTATAATTAATTTTTACCGGCAGATAATCAAGTAAGGTAGGTATTAAACAGAAGAAAATTTAACAGAATCGGACTACGTTTACGTTAATTGCGTAATTAAATCTGCTACAATTTTATTACATAAAGTGCCGAAGCTTAAACTAAGCACCAAACTATCCAATCTTATACTATATAACAATGAAAAATGTATCTTTTACCGTCTCCATTGATAGAAATAATTTACAAAAAAAAGCTTAGATTTTTTATGATATATGATTCGTCTGTATCTTTCATGAGGTTTATTCAGGGAAGTATTTATAATACGTGCAGCTCTATATTTTATAATGATTACACATGTAATCGGTTTAAAAATTATTTTACATCAAAGTAAAGTTATAAAGATTTCAACTAAATCTAAAAAATTACGTATAACTAACCGCGTATACATACTTATGTAAGTTATTGAAAATTTGAGTTTAAAAAAAGGAATCATTGTAATTGTAAAATATTACACACTTCTTCATAGCTCATTCGCCAACTGATCTTTCCTAAATGAATTAAACTATGTAAAAAGTGAAGGTTTTGATGTAATGAAGTAACCAAATATATACTTGACAAATGAATCTTTTCAAATTTTTCCTTTTAATAAGTACTAATAATATGATACGAGGATGTTGTGCGCTCCGTTGGCCCGCCGCGCCGCGCTGTCCGGTGTCCCTTCCATCCGTTGATCCGTTATTACACACCGTACCCCCTCTTCGTCCACGGCCCTTGAAACTATAAGTATATTTTCCCTCTTCCTCCCTCATTTCTCTTTCTTCACACATGTATTCGAATGACGTCATGTAACCGCGCGTTACGTCAAAGGCAAATCGTCGCTTCAGTCGCTCGCCTGCACCGTCATTGGCCGGAACCTTCAACGTCGCCCAATCGCAAACCTCGATTCTCCGCAATGGCGCACGTCGTAAGGGCGGTCCGGCCATCTTGTTATTATGTTTTCGAAAATCTTTAGGTTGTGATTTTTCTTTCGCGCACTTGGATGTACGATCGAAACCTCAATTTTCGACACTTGCAAGTTGCATGATGTGCAATAAAGGTACATACGTGCAGCTACGTATAAACAGCCGCCTTTGGATTCCGCGCACGGGGCACGCGTAATATTTGATACACTAGAGAGAGAGAGTGAGAGAGAGAGAGGTAGAGGTAAAGATAGAGAGAGGTATAGAAAATGCAGGCAAACGGCTGTTAGCAGAAGCGAGACAGAGCGTATAGCAGATACGGAAAGACGCACCAATCGCCTGCACACATACAGCCGTTTCTTCATTCTGTATACATGCATAGTCGGTTCGAGGAAAGTGTGCGTATTGTACACGAATATACGGATTACGGACTATACGGAGCAGCGACGGTGGTGGCGACTGTGACGCGCGACGAGTGCAAGAGAGAGAGAGAAGATAGAGAGAGAATGCGTGTGTGAGAGATTGAGCGCGCGGCACACACAGGACGACAACGGCGACGACGAGGACCGACGCGGACGAGGACAGGATCGAGAGCAAGAGAAGTAGTGTGTGTGTGTGTGTGTAAGGCCGGTATATATTTTGTTTGGATGAAAGAGAAGAGGACTCGCTAAAGTTTAAGGAAATTGTGGGCATAATAAAAGTGTAAGGGCAGTCGCCAGCTGACGACGAGTGCAGGACGAGGTGCAGGCGGCAAGACGGTTGCACGCCAAGAAGAAGAAACGACTCAGGACGAGTGCAAACACGCCACTCGCATGAAATTTAGAAGAAGACAATCCTCTTCCAAGCTCAGGGAGGAACAGTTCAGGCCTCGGTGGGTATTTGCGCTTCGCACGCTTTAAGAGCTACGACGAGGTGACGACGTACAACATACTCTCTTCATTCTATATTACGTCGCCGACTTGTTGGTGCGTTGTTACGGGAGTTTACTGCTCCCTAATCACTTCTTGGGTTGTGAAAAAAGGGTCAGGACGACGATGACGACGACGAGGACGACAAAGTGCGAGAACTTGTGTGTGTCTGAATTGTGTGTGCTAGTTTTTCCTTTTTTCCCCCCTTGCGTTTGCAGTTTCAAGTCAGAGAGAGAGAAAGAGTGTGTGAGATTGACTGGCGCGCCTGAGCTAGAGAGAGAAAGAGTGAGAGCGAGAGAAAGAAAGAAAGAAAACGTTGCTTTTGAGGTTATGCGAGATTGCACAGCGGCGGCAGCGGCAGCGGCGACGGCGACATCTTCGCCGAGGAAAAGTGAGGTTATTAGCGCGTTGCGGATACTGTGCATTTTTTGTCTGTGTGTATATGCCTTGGTTAATTTGCTCATTTCAGTGAACAAACGCTGACGGACAACGCAGCGCAGAGGAAAAGAGTGAACGAAAAAGGAAGAGAGAGTGAACGTGTTGTATTGAGATATTAGAGATGCAGTCTCTGATCGCGAAAAGCATACAACGGATACGAGCGCGCGAGCAAGACGGAGTCAGTTGTGCACATACAGTATATATGCATATAGTCAATATACCTATATATTGGCAATAGCCGATGAAAGAAAGAGGTGCAGAGATGTATAACGAGTATGCTATGGAAAAAAAGAGAGTGAGAGAGAAAGAGGGTGGGAGGGTAAGAAAAGTGCCTTTTACGTTAAAAATGAACCAAGGTGTAAGAGCTGTGCACGTGAGTGCGAGAGAGAGAAAATCCGACGGTTGTGAACGTGTGTACATGTATTTTCGTAGTAAATGTAGGAGAAAGAGCGAGAGGGTACGTACGATATATAACGTACGAAAAGTGAGATAGAGAGAGCGTGAGAGAGAGAGAGAGAGCGAGGTAGCGAGGGAGACAGAATGAAACGATGGGGAACGAGCGCGAGGAGGCGCGCGAGATGGCGACTGTGACGAGTTTGTGTGCGTGCGTGTGCGCGTGAAAAAGAGGAACGAAAATTGGTCGCGCGCGGGAATCGCTCGGTTAGTGTGTTTGGTTTGTGCGTTTTCTGTGTATGAGTGGAAAAAACGTTTTGTACAGATCGAAAGAGCGCTTAGAGTGTGTGCATTGGTACGCCCGCGCGAGTGATTGTACATTAATTTTTTGTTTGGTGCGTGCGTATTCTTCTTGTGTTGCCTCGGCTCTTTTTTACGGGGTCTCGCGCGCGAGTGTGCGCGTGTGTCTGTGCGTGTTTCTTTTTGCCTATATGTATATACGATTGCCGAGGGACAGACAGACAGAGAGAAACTGAGAGACAGAGTGTGAGTAACTGTAAGTCTTCTCCTGGCCCATAGAAACAAAGAGACTTTCCATTTCTCTTTTTTCTCTATTTCTCGTTTTCGCAGAATAATCCATGACCAAAATGAGATTGAGAAAGGGAGAGAGAAGAAACAGAGAGGAAAGATAGGCATACAGAACACGCCGCAGATTCGCATTAAGTATCCGGGAAAATGCGGGAGCCCTCCGGCTTCTTCGGTGGCCAGGAAACGCGCGCGCCGCAGTTACTCCGAAATCCGAATGAGAAAAAAAAGAAACGAACACGAGAGGGAAAGAGAGAGAGACAGACAGAATGTGCATAGTAGCGTATGCATCGCGCCGCCGTCGTCCACTCGTTGAACGTCTTCCACGAGGAAAGACTACCTACTTACTGCTAGTTTTCCTCACTGCAACCTTTTCAGCAGCATAATTCTTTTCTCGTCTTATTTCAAGGCAGACAGACTGGGCTATTGGGGTTCACAATTCGCGAGGTACATTCGTATATATTACATGTCGGTGTTCGTGTACTGAAATGTAGGTTAGGTCGTGGAGAGACGACGAGAGATGGTCGCAGTGCGGTGACCTCTCTTTTGCAGCCCGCGCGCGCGCTACAGGCACAAGAGGCCACCCGCGCTCGCTTCGGAGAATCCACTCGGTTTTTTTACCCGACGACTCCTTTACGCATTACGTGAGATTTTTCGGGGGGATCGCGGCTACTTTGCCGGTAAGCTCTGTCCCTCTCCGACCTTCAACGGTTTGCCAGAACGTGAACGTGCGTTACAGGGGGAGATTCGAAAATTTTCCACGAGGTTGAATTTTTCAGTTCAAGTACTTTGGAGTAGCTGCTTTATACACTGCATGTGGGCCTTTGTTTTCCTGTTTTATTATTGCGCTTTTCTGCGGATGCAATGTTCTGTATCGAAATTTTGTACGTTATATGCGAAACAATAACTTATTATGACGATTGTCAGTCATACGAATGGATAAACGTTATAGCCCGAACTCGTACGACTTTATAGTTTTGAGACACAACAAATAGTAAATTAAGACACAGGGTATGTCCCGGAGTAAATATTTAGTGTCTTGAATTATAAACAATTCGTTTAATGATCGTAACAAATTTTACTTTCAGAATTGCAGAAGTAAAGAAGACTTAAAAACACTAAATAAATATGTTTATAGGTTATGTTTGTTTTGTTCTTTATTTTCTTTGCAGTCATAATTGATACTGATATTTATTCTGTTAAAGTAAGAATTTGTAATTTTTTACATATTCATTATTGTTATCCTAATATGTTTTATAATACTAACTTTAGTTATGTATAGCCATGCGATTATCTTTCATTAATTTGTTAAAAAACTAAATTTTGTATTTATTATTCTACTTTAATAAATAATTAATTAAACTTTTTTACAATATGCATATTTCTTTACATTCATCATGCATGACTATTTATTTCACATTATAAGATAAACAATTACAAATTACTGAAAATATTTTGTCTAAGTTTAATACCATTTGATTTTATAATTTTATGTTATAAATATAGTATGATTATAAAATGATAGCAAGTTTAGTATTAAAAAGAGTTTAAATATACATTCTAATCATTAAAAGAATTATTAAAGATAAAATTCGTAATTGCTGAAGGACTCATAATAACTTTCATCCAGTCATACTAGGATAAAATAAACAATTAGAATTCAAAATGATAGAATAGTTTTAATAAAAACAAAGAAGTTCACTGATAATAGTACTTTATTGGTAATATTACTTTTCAGTTCGTGTGTTTGAAACCAAAATTAAATAGAAGAAATGGCAACTTTAGCTGAGCAAGCATCTAAGTTACTGGACTTTAACCAGAAATTGGATATTACGCTGCTCGACAATATAGTAGGATGTATGTACACGGGAATAGGTGATCAGCAACGAGTCGCGCAAGATGTATTAACTACACTTAAAGAACATCCGGATGCATGGACAAGAGTTGACACCATTTTAGAATTTTCACAGGTAGCTTAGAAGCAATTGTTTTTCTAATAAAATTGATTTACTAAAGTACAATATATTAATTAAAATATTATGATCATAGAATCAACAAACAAAATATTATGCTCTACAAATTTTGGAACAAGTAATAAAAACACGATGGAAAGTTTTGCCCAGAAATCAATGTGAAGGTATAAAGAAGTATATTGTAGGATTGATCATAAAGACCAGCAGTGATCCTGAAACATTGGAGTCTTCCAAAGTTTATCTGAATAAATTAAACATGATTCTTGTTCAGGTATTAAAACATGAAATTTATTATAGATTCTAAATAAATTAAATTTTTATTTCATTTACAAGTTAATCTTGTTTATTTATAGGTATTAAAACGAGAATGGCCAAAAAATTGGGAAACTTTTATTAGTGATATTGTGGGTGCCAGTAAAACGAATGAGAGCCTTTGTCAAAATAACATGGCAATTTTAAAGCTTTTGTCAGAGGAAGTTTTTGACTTTTCCAGTGGACAAATGACCCAGACGAAGGCAAAGCATTTAAAGGATACCATGTGCAGTGAATTTTCACAAATTTTTCAACTATGTCAATTTGTTATGGATAACTCACAAAATGTTCCATTAGTAGCTGTTACTTTAGAAACTCTTTTGAGATTTTTGAATTGGATTCCTTTAGGATACATTTTTGAAACCAAGCTAATCACAACTTTAATATTTAAAGTAAGACTTTTACATAAAATTATTTCCAAATGTACATTTTAATTAAGTTTATAATGTTTAGTTAATGCTGCACATGTAGTAATAAGAATGATAAGTAACTAATTTGTCAATTTATCTTTACAGTTTTTAAATGTTCCAATATTCAGAAACGTTACATTAAAGTGCTTAACTGAAATTGCTGCAGTAACTGTTCCCAGTTATGATGATATGTTTGTTGTGTTGTTTGTAAATACGATGCAACAATTAGAACAAATGTTACCTTTGGACACTAAAATTCGCGATGCTTACGCGGTCGGTCAAGACCAAGAACAAAATTTCATACAAAATCTCGCTATGTTCTTGTGCACTTACCTAAAAGAACACGGGCCACTGGTTGAAAAGAAGCAGCTGAACGACACGCTGCTTAAAGCGCTGCATTATCTTGTGTTGATTTCGGAGGTGGAAGAGGTAGAAATCTTTAAAATCTGTCTAGAATATTGGAATGGACTTGCTTCTGATCTCTATAAAGAAAATCCTCTTGTGTCTCCTACACCAATTTTCATAAACAAAAATATGACCATTCCACCTAGGAGACTATTTTATTCTCAAGGCCTGACCAAACTGCGCTATATTATGATCAGTAGAATGGCAAAACCAGAAGAAGTACTAGTTGTTGAAAATGAAAATGGTGAAGTTGTTAGAGAGTTTATGAAAGATACTGATTCCATCAATTTGTATAAAAATATGAGAGAAACTTTAGTATACCTGACTCATCTTGATTATCTTGATACTGAACGAGTTATGACAGAAAAACTACAAAATCAAGTTAATGGTAGTGAGTGGTCCTGGAAAAATCTTAACACGGTAAAGTATTAATGTTTACACTTTTGGTGATTTTCTGATATTTTATAATTTTTTGACAATAGTAATCATGTATTAAAAAAATTGTTAATCACCAGAATGATATCTTAAAGTCAATTTTGCATTATTCAATAGAAATACTAATGTACAACTAAATTTTCACTTACAGTTGTGCTGGGCAATAGGTAGTATTTCTGGTGCAATGCATGAAGAAGATGAAAAAAGATTTTTAGTCACAGTTATTAAAGATTTACTTGGATTATGTGAACAGAAAAAGGGCAAAGATAATAAAGCTATCATTGCAAGTAATATTATGTATGTTGTTGGCCAATATCCACGGTTTTTAAGGGCGCATTGGAAATTTTTGAAAACTGTTGTCAACAAACTCTTTGAATTCATGCATGGTAAGATTTCTTAAATATGTTTTTTTTTTATTATTCCAATCAACATTTATATTTTAATCCATTGTTAACTAAAAAAAATATGTTCTCAGAAACACATGAGGGTGTGCAAGACATGGCTTGTGACACTTTTATTAAGATTGCGTTAAAATGTAGACGGCATTTCGTAACATTACAGCTCGGCGAAGCTATGCCTTTTATAGAAGAAATTTTGTCTACCATTAGTAGTATCATTTGTGATCTCCAAACGCAGCAGGTAAACATTCCCTTTTTTCAGGATGGCATCAATCATTATGTTTACATATTTATAATTGACATGTATATAAATAATAAATATTTCTGTTTTAGGTGCATACCTTCTATGAAGCTGTTGGATACATGATCAGTTCGCAAATAGATACTGTAATGCAAGAACATCTTATAGAAAAGTACATGCTTCTACCCAATCAAGTTTGGGATGATATTATTAGTCAAGCAGCAAAGGTAAATTAAATATATACATTTATGAAACAGAACAGTATATGAAATTGATAATAATATAGGGTGTTAATATCGTATTTTCTTATTTCTCTTCTCTTAGAACGTCGAAGTGTTAAAAGATCAAGAAGCTGTCAAACAGCTTGCCAGCATTCTTAAGACGAATGTTAGAGCATGTAAAGCTCTTGGACACCCATATGTGATGCAACTGGGTAGAATATATTTAGATATGTTAAATGTGTACAAGGTAAGCACTTCTACATTTTTCGTTTTCTTTTATAAAAAATATTTAATTTACATTTTTCTATAACTTTAATCAAAATTGCAGGTAATGAGTGAAAATATAAGTGCTGCGATAGCTTTAAATGGTGAAATGGTAATGAAACAACCACTGATTAAAAGTATGAGGGTGGTCAAAAAAGAAACGCTTAAGTTGATAGCAAATTGGATCAACAGGTGTAACGACCATCAAATGGTAATTTCTTTTTTATAAAAATATGAGATTTAATCGTTAAAATATTCAAGTTATTAATTTGTTAATTTGTCGTTTTCAGGTGTTGGATAACTTCATACCACCGCTATTAGATGCAGTGCTATTAGATTATCAGAAAACAAATATTCCTTGTGCCAGAGAGCCCGAAGTGCTCAGTGCAATGGCCACAATAGTAAATAAACTTGAATGTCATATTACCAGTGAGGTACCCAAAATTTTCGGTGCCGTATTCAAATGCACTCTGGAAATGATTAACAAAGACTTTGAAGAGTTCCCGGAACACAGAACAAACTTCTTCTTGTTATTACAGGTAATGCAATTTGAATCGTTTTACCTGTTGTACATGTATTTTAGGTACAATCGTTTTAACATCGTAATATAACGAAAAACTTTGAATTGATTACAGGCAGTGAATTGGCATTGTTTCCCTGCATGCCTTTCGATACAACCGGAACAATTTAAATTGATACTCGATTCTGTGATTTGGGCTTTTAAACATACTATGAGAAACGTCGCAGATACGGGTCTCCAAATTCTGTATCAATTGTTCAGTAATATGGAAAAACATGAGGAGGCTGCTCAAAGTTTCTACCAAACTTACTTCACAGACATTCTTCAACACATATTTAGTGTTGTTACAGATACATCACACACAGCTGGTAAATTTTATTTTATTCAATTTTTTTATTGAACTATTTTTATGTATGTTTGCTGCATTAAATTTAATATTGCGACTAGGTCTGATGATGCACGCAACTATTCTGGCATACATGTTCAGCTTAGTTGAGTCGGGGAGGATTAAAGTTCCACTAGGTCCTACACCAGATAATACTTTATACATCCAAGAATTCGTTGCAAGGTTGCTCAATGCTGCCTTCCCACACTTAACCGAAAATCAAATTAAGATTACAGTCCAGGGTCTCTTCAACCTAGATCAAGATATCCCAGCTTTTAAGGAGCACTTAAGAGATTTTCTTGTCCAAATCAGAGTAAGTACAAATTTATATAAAATCATTGTTTATTCTCTTTAATATAAATAATGCGCGACGTAAATCAAAGTAATGATTCGCTGATAAAGCTATTCTTACTGTTTTAAATATTGTCGTTTGATTAAATAATTTACAAATATCTTTTTAGGAATATACGGGTGAAGATGACTCAGATTTGTACTTGGAAGAACGAGAAACTGCCCTGCGAATCGCTCAAGAAGAAAAGAGGCGACAACAAATGGCCGTACCCGGCATCATTAACCCTCACGAAATAATGGAGGAAATGCAGGACTGAACAATTCGCCAACAAGCCCCTTATCAATTTTTTCTGCACATCAGAACAAATGACGCTCTGCTGTAGGTACTATCGTTTTCCTTTGCCTGCAACCAATCCTACCGCCGCTATCGAGTACGCGAACCTACGACACAGGACACACGTTTATAAAGACAAGAAACTGAAAAAAAAACGACGAGTGTAAAATATAACTATTTGCCCATTGTTATAAGGGTAAAACCAATAAACGCGATGACTGTTTGTTTACCTGTTATAGGATTTTAAAAATGAAAATGGAGTTTTTGTTGTGGGTAAAAATGTGAAATGCCTGCTTGGCGATGCTATTTCGTGTACGCTTACGGCTGAACTACGTTTCTTATCCGGGAATGCTAGTTAAGAGGAACAAGTAAGGTAAACGAACAATAAAATTAAAAAAAAGAGTCTAATGTTATTCTATGAGACTATGAGCGTGTTAAACCGTTGTGTATGCGCGTGCAAGAGATCTTTTGACTTTTTGGTCATAATGCGTCAAGTCTCCCCTGATTAAGACACAAGGCTGCTCCATTGTTGAACTTTCGGTCAATGAAAATGAACGCTACTCTGTTACGCTGAAGCAAAATGTGACAACCAGTGCGATAGCTAAATATGCACATTTTTCTTCTTGCTCATTGTTACGAATACAACCTTTGATAAATGTTTTGAACCAAGAGTGACTTCTGATTGTATAAGCGCGAATGAGAAAAAAACAGATGAGTACGAAAGACCTAGTGCATTAAATGGGATCGCCGTAGCAGGGTTTTAAGCGATATAAATGTGCTAGACGAATATGTGTGTTTTTATCCGAGTGAAGTTGTATTATAATAATATTACAATTACTTATATCAAATATGAGTCTTGAATTGGCACCTTGTAAATTAACAAAAAAAATCGCAATTTACTGCTGGTGTTTTCAGGGATTACCTTACCCATGTTCGATGAAATAGTAAAATGCTGTTCAGAGGCCTTCAGCATTAAACAAGTACAATTTATAAAATACATTTAGTTGCAATTGATAGCATTTCATTTTCGCTGATGTTATTCACTAATCTCGAGAGAAATAAGCCTAAAGGTATGATTTCTGAAGCAAAAGTTTTTAAAATAAGTTGCATTGCCACTAGTTAAAAGTAATACTTGCATTCATTCGTGTAAATCTGGGACCATTACGTCGCTCAGTCTATGTTCTTACATGAAAAAGTGTATATAATATCTTCTTCACTCAAGGAAGAGCATACGTAATTGTTTTTGCATTTTAACTTGATGAAAGTCAAATTAAAATTTTGAAAAATCAAACGACATTTATTTCTTTAGTTTCTTTTAATTTTGATCGACTGCATTTGATTCATATTAATTTGTATTGCAAGTATTTAAGAATGATCTAGAAATAACAATGATAATATATATTTGTATAGATTAAATATTCAATCTATACAATTAAGTTACATTGAATATCTAGACTGTAATACTTGTAAAATTTCACTAGTAAATTGATTTTTCAAAATTTTATTGTGTCTGTACCTTAGTCAATTTATTTTCTAATTCAAATGTGCATCGCTGGCGTACGCGTTTGAGGAAATTACCTTAAAAAAAAAAAAAAAAAAAAAAAACTGCAAGTGACAAAAAAGCAACTGAAATCCAAATGATTTTTGGAGAGAAAGAGCGAAAGAGAGCGAGCGAGCGAGAGAGCATGAGTAGAACGAGGTTTCGAATGATCATTGTCGAGTGGGTTGAAGTGTGTAGGTAGGCAGGAATCTAGAAATATTTTCTACAAATAAACACGTGAATCCTTTTTATAAAGTCATAGAACATAATAACGTGAAGTAAGTACCCTTAATGGATATCGCGTCATCGTAGAACTCTTTTAAAATCGTGTGAATTGTATCAAAAAAGTGAAAATAAAAATCAACGAATATAAGATTAAAGACAATTCGCTAATCGATTAATACGAAATGCTAACAAATGGAGAGTTTTAAAGGTATAGAAGGTAAAAAAGCAAACGAGCGCGAGAAATAAAAGTGAGAGTGAGAAATGTGCGAAAGATTTAAAGTGAATAGGAAGATGATATTGTAAATGCGATTCACTTGTACGAGACGTTAAACGTAAAAGAATTGCGACTACATAGGGTAATTGTATAAAAAATGTTTTTTGGCTAAATAAATGTGATATGATAAATTTGTAAACAAGCTGTCCAATGTATAAGTAAAAAAAGTGTGAATGAGGCGTTATTTATACTATATAAAGAGACATTATAGGCAATATTTCTTTTACATTTTTTGAAGATTACACCACGTATGTAGGGAGAGAAAGAAAGTGAATAAAGTCGACATACTTCCAATGGCTGGATTTTTAAGCAAGAAGTTCGCAAGCGTAAAATCTTTTAGGGATCGATCATTCAAAAAGGGTATTTACTGCCGATATTATATCTTATATGGTGAGTGGGACTTGACTATTAGCAGTCTATGCATGCCTCTAGGAGATAAGTGAAAGGCAAAAAAGTAAAAAAAAAAATAATGAATATATAAAAAAATGCAAACGACACATGGATTTGTGAATGCGAGAGAACGAGCGTGTAATTTGTACGATCCGCGGGGTATGCACACGTGGTCATTGGTGACTGTCGACTGGACCTTCTGGAGCCATTACATGCTGTACTATGCGTCCCAGGACGTGTTCTGGTTTGAGTGCACCACTAAGCCGACGTCGAGGAAAAGCGAAGATTGAAAGGGGAGAGAGAGAGAGAGAGAGAGAGAGAGAGAGAGAGAGAAAATATGAGAAAACGACACCTTTGAATATCGATTGTGCGTCACTTTTTGATATGAAGCTGTATTTATTTACAAATCAATACAACTATTATCGATAACGCATAAGTTTTACAATTTTTTCGTCTCGTTATTCGCACATTCTTTTTTCTATCTTCATCCGAACTTGTAAAGATCGTTGTTATATTCTAACCCTTCGAATGTTCTGAATAAGTTGGCTTTTCAATTGGTCGAGCGTTCCAAGTGTTTGAATAACTTAAGTATTTGAATATTTCGATATTTGACATTAATAAATGTACTTCATTTTTCAAGGCTGCACTTAGTTTGAAGTAGAAGCTTATTAATGATAGATCATGTTTCTCTGTTGCTTTATTACTGATTTTTATTGGTTTTTGTAACTAGCTTTTTGTATTCTTATCTTCGATTTTCACGATATAAACGAGTTTCACGGCTTTATTTTTTTTATTACATTTTGTTTTGGTCTCTGATTCGTTTCGACGCCAATACTTTAAATCAATCAAGAACATGTACATTGTATAGAATAGATTACAACTGAAGTAAATATGAGTCTTATAGCATTTTCTCGAAACTCGAGCTCGTTGAATGTTGTTCAGTTGTCGGTTGTCCTACGCAAGAAATTCTCGAACACTAACGAAAATGGAAAAAAAACGAATCCTACTTCGGATGGACATCTGAACACCATCGAAGATCTTCAGTGAAGATTTCAGAGTTCCAAGTTTCGAGCTGTGCAATTGCCCCGAAAAAAACTAAAATGAGACGTTCGATAATACAGACTGCTTCAAAGAGGGAAAAAAATAAATAAATGATTGATGTCGGAAAGTAGATTTCACAAAAGTCACCGAATAAGCGGCAGTAGACTATTAACGAAGTCGAGGATCGTGTGGTAGTACATAGTTGTGGTTTAGAGTACGTCACGTCTGTCTGGGTGTGTGGATGTTTTAAGTGAAAAAAAGCGTTTTATCAGTTATTCATTATAACGACAAAGTATGTAAAGAGTTTAATAATACTTACTAATAAAATATAAAATACCACAGAATTTTACGTTATTAAAATACATACTATACACTTATTTATTATCATTTCTTTCGTATTATATTCTTATCTTATTTACTATACATTTTGAGATTGTTTCAAATTTTTAAGATTTTTAAATTCCCTCTCTTTTGTAGAAATGCAGGAAGCACAATGTTTTACGCGGGAACCGGATATCGGTTTCAATTTAAGCCGGTATAGCTCCAATGCTCTATATTACCATACATAGATAGGTATGTGGGATCTCGCTCCTTCCCGCGCTCATGAGTACCTCGCGCAGTACTCGCTACGCGGCCGGACTATACTAAATTACTACAGCTCTCTTGCAGCTTGCAAGCGACAAGAAATCAGTTAGTACATAAGCTCGAATAACAGCTTCTCTCGATATCCCCGCGTCTAAGGCAGGGATTGTAGACACAGCCTTACTGACAAGTCCAGTCTACAATCCCGGGACGAAACGCACCTCTCCTTTTCCGATCTCATATACGAAATAGACATCCGCATAACCATATGTCTATAGGTATATATAGGATACAGGGTGTTTACATCGGAATACCGCTGCTCCAGTTCTAAACATTGCAGATCATTAAAAATTAAATCATTCTCGGTCTGTCGAGCTTACAATGATAATCAGTAAAAAGTGCTAGTGACTAAACAAATTATATTTATATCGTATTTATTGAAGTATATTGGAGTAATTTTCGCATCATGTCTACGCAAATGAGTAACAATCCGTCAAATTTTTTGCATAAAATCTACTCGAATGATCCGCTGTACTTTAAAAGTTACGTGAATAAGAAAGTGATAATCACAACTGAAGATTCTAATGTACACACTGGTGTTGTTTATACGATTGATCCTGTTTCAGAGAGGTTAGGATTATAGTTTTATTTTTCATATATTTGAAAAGCAATTTAACTATTTTTGAATTAAATATTTGTATAATTAAAAGAATAATTTAACTAAACACTCTTTTTTATAGCATTGTATTGATGTTGCCTGGTGAAGAAGAGGAAATGCGAATGAAAATATTGATGAGGCCAGCAATTAAAAACATAGAATGTTCCTTTAATGACGAGTATTTGTTACCTGAATTGTTTGTTCCACCACCTGTAAATCTTTCTAAAGAAGAACTTCAGAAAAGAAAACATTCAGTTATGAAATTACTATTAGAAAATCGATTTCCTGTTACAGAAGAAAAAGGAGTTTTGTGCATTGAGAAAACTGTACGAATAGAACCACCTTATGGACCTGAAAATTGTATTTGTTTGAACAGTATTATTTTAAATAGGATACAAACTCTTTTAACTCGTACCTCAGATTAAACACTTATTATGGAAGGAGTTGAATGTAAGTGAAATGCAACTGTTTTGTTTAATATTAATATATTTTTCACAAGAATTTTGCTCTAATACTTATTACAAAAATAAACTTGTGGTCTTATTAGGAATGTATGCATGTGCGGAGTATAATCACATTATGGTGATTGAAAGATATGTTCGCAATGTAGATGATATTAGCCAAGGCATTTGTCAAGGCTTATGTATATGTATATGAAAAGTGTTCCTTTTATACTTTTAATTGTTGAAAAAATATGTATGCGCAGTTTTGTGCGTGCTTAAAATGTGAATTATGCAAAAATATAAATGACTATAATATGTATATTAATTATTTCATTTAAATAATGACAAATTTATGTTATAGATTGAACACAAGATGTAAAACAAAACAAAAACATTAAATGGTTAATATTGATAATCGAGTGATTCACAAAATAAGTGCTATGGCGATTTAACAATTTTAAACATTACTTTGGAATACTTAAAGCCTAAATTACCTATATTTCTATTTTTACCAAAATTCATTTTTTATTTATAGATCAAAGATTAGTTTTCTTAAAATATAGTTGGTTTTGGAAATAGATTTGAAAAAGAAACTAGATTTTATAATATTTTAGAGCAATGATAAAATTTAAAGTGTTCAAATAGTTGAATTTGTTATTTAGCAATCCGTTTAACATTTGTTAGCAATTTCATACAGAGGCTCGAATTTTACTGAATATTGTAACCATACTTATATTTGCAATCAATGCACATCCATGCACCTTTATGTATACATAGATATGTATATACATAATTTTCAAAATATATATTTAAATATTTTCTAAATATATAAATATATATACAACTTTGAAGAAGTAAGCTGTGTTTGATTTTTTGTTACAAATATATCTATTTTTTAAATATGACTTAATAATAAACTTAGAAGAAATACGCTATAATACAGGTAGAAGTCTATAAACCACATGGAATTTCACAGTAATAAATATTCTTATATATGATTTTATAAGTTAAAAATATAGAATATTTTGTAGAGATATCTATAAAAGAGCATAAATTATGTAAACATAATAAGAGGAATATTCTAATCGAATGCTAATGCTATATTATATTTACTGCATGTAGAAATTATGCAGCATTGTAAGGCAGCGTTAATTATAATGTACAAGTTTAATGAGTTTTCTTATTCATTGTTTATCGAAACATACGATAACTTTTTTGTTTAAGGTACTTAGAGATTTTAATATATTTAAATCTCATAGTTGACCAAAAAACATTGAACCCAGGAATCGAATTCAAGTGTCTTATTCATTGAACAGCAAACTTATTATAAATTGTGCTTTAATTTTTTCGATGTATACTTGGTCTATTTAGGACTGCCTCCATTGTGCACAGTTACACCGCTTATCACTCTTACATCCTTTTACAATGACTCTTGCAAAAAGCTCTATTGTATGATGTATAAATCTTGTGTTCGGCTGTAAGCGCATCGCGCAGAAATTTCAAAAATGAATTTGAGGCGTTCTTTAGCGCTATCGTCATTAAGGACAACTTCAAATGCCTATAATAATGGCTTCTTAAGCTATGAGGTAGGTCATTCTGTTTCACTATCTGAATAATACTCTATAGGGTTTGGATCTCTTGGTTTTTTTGAATATTTTAGTCCAAGTGTATTAGAAATATCTTCAATGTTATTCAATACCTGAAACAAAAAATTAAATAAAAAAAATTGTAGAAAAAAAATTTAATAAGATTGTAATCAAGTAATAATTTTCAAGCGTTCAAATTAAATTTATTCCGGTACTATAAACTGACAAAGATTTTTCTATCGGTCTTACAGTCTAATCAATATTAATGGGCAATCAGATTGCCCTTGTTTATAATCATCCCCGCAGAATCTGACATAAACTTATATTTAAATCTGAAAAAACATTTATTAGTAAAGGACAATCTGAACCCCCCTACCACCCAAAAAATGCCCGACGTTACGAGCTCGCTCCTCCTCAAGGACTCAGATTGTCCTTTACTAATAAATGTTTTTTCAGATTCTGCGGGGGTGATTATAAACAAGGGCAATCTGATTGCCCATTAATATTGATTAGACTGTAAGATCAATAGAAAAATCTTTGTCTGTTTATAGTAGATTACAGTCGACATAAGTAATATTTCTTAATTACAAGCTTTCGTTTTGAACTTTTGTATGACGTATATTTTTATACTTTATTGTTAAATTTTATTTCTGATATATTTCTATTGGTATAAAAAATAGATTGATAGTATAAATTATACTAACATAATCAAGTTGTTCCCTAGTATGTGCAGCTGATAAACAGAATCTTATTCTTCCTTCCATCAGTGGTGTTGCAGGAAAACCAACACCCACTGTTGCTATATTTCGCGTTGTCAAGGTACGAACTACCGAACTATAACAAAGTTTTTTTAATGAAATATTTCTAAATTTAAATAATGTAGGTTTCTATTTTTCATATACTGTACAACTTACCCAATTTTAGAAAAGAGATATACTAGCATAGGTACTACAGGTGAATCCTCATTTCCATAAATAATGACACCAATTTGGTTCAATCTGCGCCTAAAATATCTTGTATTTCTTGCCAATTGTTTCGTCCGTTTCTTTCCAGCATCAGTACCATCTTCACCAGCGATTATTTTCATTGATGTTATTATTTGCTGAGCAATTGCAGGTGACATAGCTACTGCATAGGTGTGTGCATGGCTGTATAATCTTAAGTGATTGATGAGCGACTAAAATCATACAAAGTTAACTAATAACGTATACCTTAAAAAAAAAGTTTACATTTCAAATGTATGTACCTTCGATCCTGCAATATAGCCACCAGCTGAACCAAAACTTTTTGTAAATGTTCCCATTAGAATATCCACTTCACGTGGATCAACTCCATAATAATCACACACTCCTCGTCCACGTTTTCCCATAGCTCCTGTACTGTGAGCTTCATCTAAATATATATAGGCCTATTAACAAAATATTTAAATTTTAAATTATTATTATTATTATTCGTATTTTTTTATTATTGTTGTATAAATGCTTTACCTTGTACTTTCTTTTTAATTCTAATATCTCTGGAAGATGAACTATGGATCCTTCCATTGAGTAAATACCCTCGACAACAATCACAATCTTTTTCCATGACTCACCAGTACCTGGTTGGCCTGATAAGATAGCTTTCTTCAAACAATCTTCTAAGTGTTTAACATCTGTAATAGTTTGACAATATTTTTTATTGTTCTATTTTTCAGTATGTGAATTCAATAAGAATCTGTCAACTTACTGTTGTGTTTGAAAACTCTTGTAGTTACACCTGACAATCTTAATCCTAAAATGAGAGATGCATGATTTTTTTCATCACTCAAAACAAGGCAACCCTTGGATAGTAAAGATGGTAGATTTAAGGCATTTGTAGCGAAGCCCATTCCAAAAACTATGGCATCTTCCACCCCCAGAAATCTCGCAGTTAGCTTTTCCAACTCATCATGTATAGGCATGTTCCCTACAAAATTGATTAATCAAATACAGTCAAATGTCTGATGTTGCATTTCTTTCTTAATGATAGCAGGTTTAATAGATATGATCCTGAGACCTTTTACCTAATTCTAATCTGCTGCTGCCGCTTGCACACCCAAATTGCTTTAAGATTTTTATGCTCTCCTGCGCACAAGCTCCTGATGATTCTGCGAATCCCAGATAATTGTAGGAACCAAGATTTATGCATTCAGTTTGTGTACCAGTAAATCTGTTATAAAAAATTTTGATACTTCAGCACTAGTCAATGTTTCAATTATACTTGAGGTACAAAAATAAACTTATAAGATCTAAGAAATATTGAAGGATTACATGAGATAGAAATTTCCAATAAGTGCTTTGAATTACAAAAAATAATTTATGATGTGAGCAACATTATAATGATAAAAGAAAAGATTTATATAAGATAATACCTACTCAAATGTCCATCCATAATCATTAGTTATACGGTCTTTAAGCGTAACAGTTGCTCCAGGTACTGAACAAATTGGTCGATTCCAGCAATCTCTCACTCTTCTGTACACATATCTTAAATAAAATTGTTCAAAGCTCTCATAGAGTGGTGCATACCCCTATAAAAGAATAATTTAATGTAATATGATTCTATTGTTAAGCTAGTCATTTAAAAATTACTCAATAATTTCTATACCTTTCTTCTCCGTTCTTTGGCGACATTAGGAGTAAAAAGCAGTTGATTTATGAAACCCAAGAACATGAGAATATAAAAACCAAAGTGAGTAAGAGCAGCTGTGATAAATGGCACTTTTTCAAACGACTCCTTGTACTTGGACGATTTGGGTAAAGTGTTTCTTTTTTCTGCTTCATTTCCGTTTTGTTGAATAAACTGAAACGAAACATATAGAACTTAAAATTTAGAATTTATCTTACCTAGAAGCTTGTACTACAAAGTAAGTCTGAATGTTATTTTAGGACTGAATTGCATAATAGAATATAAACGTTGCCAAATGTTCAGAATATTATTTGAACCTTATAAGTACAGATCAAGCGAAAATAGAAATTCTCGTAATTTCAAAAGAACCACCCTACGTTGTCTGCATTATACGCGAACCAATCCCGCGCGAGTCTGATAATAAAAAAAAAGCACTGCGGCAAAACATTTATAGGTAGCGCTGTTTCAGATCATAAATCGCGCGCGACAGGTATACTGGAGGACGGGGCCGCAGTTATCGGATAATAGACAGTCTCCCCACTTCCAAATCAATTCTTAAGCGATAGACGTCCGCGAACACGAACGTCATGACATAAAAGTGATTCAAAATGTCTCCTGGAACTCAAATCGTAGAATCCCGTTGCATTTAGGATCGAACGCACAGTTGCAGGAAACAGAAATCAAAGAATTTTAGCGCGACAGTATATAAGTAGTAATGGAGCTTATGGAGCAGACGAGCAGACACACGTACACAGACAGGTGATAAAGAGGGGGCAAAAGCCGCTTCAAGTGCTCGCACATCAAGTGTCCACACTATCGAGATCGTAAAAGAGTCGCGGTGATACACACCTTATAAGCGACCTTTCTTTCGAACGAGTTCTTCCGTTCGAAAGCCATAGCGCGCGATTCGCTCAGGCTGACCTTAATTGCAACCCGAAGTGTGTGTCCGTGTGTACGCGTATGAACACAGAGATATAATCGCGTCTAGTGAGCACGTGCGGCAACATGAGTTACGCGACTGATAAAATTCCAAGTGCACACGCAAATCGCGTGTATACCTTAGCTCTGCATTGTGATAGGCAAGCGCGCGCGGAAATGCCGACAACAGTATTATTATTGCCTATACATAAAAATAAAAGTAACGAGAAAAAGAAAGACAAGTCCGCGGATCGATCGATCGAACGTGTAGCGAAGGAAAATACTTACAAGGCGCGAAGGTCGCGTCGCGCGTGAGTACTAGCTTATACCTACACCAGTTACAACGCGATTCGGAAAGATGAGCGAGAGTGTGTGTGAGAGAGATAGAGTGAACGGAGCGATTGGTTCGCTGGTACATGGCGCGATCGGAGCAAGGAATGCAGGGATCCTATATCATGTGACAGGGCTTACCCGCGAGTGTCCGTTGGCGGTGAGCGTCTTGGCGTAGCCGTTGATACGTCGCGCGGCGGCGTGAGAGCTGCCCGACGAGGAGGTTAGTATCGTCCCGTTGACTTGCTTCCTGGCCTCGCTGGTCTCCGTCACCGTGCTACCACCCGTCGCGCAGCTCGTCGTCGTCGTCTTCGTCGCCATGCCGCTGTTAAGGGCTCCCGCACAGTCTTCCTCTCTCTGTATACTCCTCTAGCTTACGCGCGTCCACACATACACGCACACACGCGCACCTTAATCCAAATTTACCGCGACTGATCCTCGTGACGGCCAACACAATCACTGCCTGTTGTACGTGTAACCGCCAGAGAGTTACAAGTGTTGTTTTTCGGTGGGTCTCGCTGCACGGCAGAGAGAGAGAGAGAGAGGGACAGAGCAAAAAAAAAGGAAAAGAAGAGAGAACAAGAGCGCGCGCGCGAAAGCTCTTGCGGGTCGTGGCCGCGGCGCGCCAGTGGCCGAATGCGTGCCGAGTATATAGTAGGTAGACTCCGCAGTCCGCTGTGATACTTGAGTGTTACGAATGGAGGGGAAGGCGAAGGAGGGGAAAGGCGGGCAGACGTCGGATGATGCGTGGTGGATCGGGCGGCGCGCGCAGACCCGGTTCTCTCCTATTTTTTTTTGCTGTTCAACCTTTTCCCTCTCTTTCTCGCTTGGTCTTTTCTTCGAATAATACAGTGTAGTCTGTATATTGCACTGGGCTGAGCTTTTTTCCTTCCTCACGACTTATAATCCTCGGCTCCGAATTGTGCGCGCTTCAAGTTGTACGGTGCCGCGTTGAACCGCGAGACCCTGCGCTGCGGGAAATTTTCTCTGCTTCAATTCTCCCTCTGATATCTCTCTCTCTCCTATCTTATACTGTCTCGTCCGCTCTCTTGGTTCTGCGATCGTACGATGCTCGTTGAGGGAGTATATACGGCCTTGGCTGCGGGGAAAACCGGGGACGGACACCTGCAACGAGACATGGTGGGAATTTTTAGAGAGGGGTTGTATTCTATTTTCTAGGTGTATATATATATGTATATATATATATATATAGGTATATATTGCGAATACGAAGAAAAGGGGTGATTGCGTGTAGTCGCGTGTCTTGTTTCCCTTTTCTTCATATTGTTTCGGTATAGGTAGGAGCTAAATTGGGACGTATTGTACTGTGCATTCGGCATTCTACATTCTACTTCCTTAGGTTCATAGATGGTTAATTTGAAAATCTTTTAAAAGTTACAGAATGAAAATTGAAAAGTAAAGGTTGTGCGATACATAGCATATGGTTTTGTTTGAAGAATCGCTGATTCACTTCTCGCTCTGATTATACATATACACCTGCACTGTTTGCGATAGGTGTGTCTCATAAAGTATCGATTGGACTTTGAGTTTTTCTTTTTCACACACGAAATATACAGCGCGCCACGCGACTACTTATGCTTGAAAAAGTTGTACAAGTTTGTCCTTCATAATGAGATAGACGTATAATAGAAAAAAGTGTCCAAATTCGATCAATTTTTATTAATGTGTAGGTCAAAGTTACGTGCGCCAATCCTCCTATACAGTTTCGCGAAACGGAAAGTATTCAAATGATATACGAATTATATACAAATTGAATACAAATTATATAGAATATCTAGAACATTACGATATACACGCTTCTATACTAGGTATCATATCGGTCTTTATTAGATAGAATTTTTCACAAAAGCTCATGAAGAATTGGCTTTTTTATTTGTGAAAACTAAATGTGAATCGTCAGCCTATAAAATGTGTAATACCCATGCATGCATATCAGCTTTTTATTAGATCATTGATGTGGATAAGAAAGAATTTGTTTACGATAGGGGGGAAAACCGAACGAGCCTCAACACAAATGCACGAAATATCTGAAAAGCAGGAAGGATATTAACGATATTCCCGCGCACTTGGTATTATCGCTTAGTCGACATTCTCGATGGTGCAATTGCATATACATAACTTGCACATGCAGTAGTGATGCATGACCGTGTCGAGACAACCACGTAAGTATAAGATATATTTGCACAGAACTGCCTTCGAGACTAACTTGGTCGATGCGTTAGAAAAAGAAGTTATTATTTTTTTTTTCTTGTTTGAGTAAAGCTGCGATCTGAAGAATAAGTATATTTACTGCGATTATTATTATTGTACGACTATCGTAGCATCACCTTGAAAGTGGTTGTATAACTTAAAAAAGAGAGCGATAAAAGGTAATCGGCCGAGGTGACGCTAATGCATTTTTTTTAGATTTTACAGAAAAAAGTTTAATGGCTATTAAAGCAGACATTCCGTTATAGTAGTTTTAATTAAGAGCGTTTTAAATAGAAATTCATATAGAAATTTCAAATTACAGATAGTTGTTAATATTTGTTTCTTTTTTCTGTGCTAATGATAATGTGGTTGTTTAAAACAATGTTTTGTAATTTATTCCTCGAAAACATATTAATTTAGAGCCGGTTTCATTAATTCTTATATGTTTTTAATTATAGAGTATTAATTTCTATAATTTAGATTCTATAATATTATTTCGAACAAAGAAAAAGTATCGGTAAAGTAACGTTAGAATTTTATGATTTAATAACGTTATATAAACGTTATCAACGTAAGATATGTCCGCCCTTTGACAAAATATTACGTCATTAAAACGTTATTACAATGTAGATAAAACGTTATTAAATCATAAAATTCTAACGTTACAAAGTTTTTCATCCAACGTTATAATGACGTTATAAAAACGTTTTATGCTATTAGGGAAAGTTATCGACGATTACAGTTTCATATTTTCTTCGTTCAATTTTTAATATTTTAACATTTTTCGAGTTGAGCCCAATTCTTTGTAGTTCACAGAACTGGACTCAACTTACAAAATGTTAAAATATTGAAAATTGAGTCCAGTTCTCTGAACTACAAAGAATTGGGCTCAACTCGAA